>BKZX01025649.1:6296-34336 GCA_014362285.1 Fagus crenata | reverse complement strand
AGAAAACTGACCTCAAAATACTCTATAAAACTACTTGAATGCTGTCCCAGTGGTCCAGAGTATATCAAGTGTCCACCAGATTTTAGAAGAATTAACTACAAAAGCAAGAAAAGCATGAGATAAATAACTCTTCAAGAGACAATACTATCCAACACTAGGTCTCATATTCTCCTTTTTGGTAGCAGGTTGGAATGGAGCTCACATATTTATAATCTGGTTGGTCCACATTAGAGTGCATTATTTTCTCCATTGTAGCCAAAAGTAAAACCTCCTAGGCCATTGTTTATCTCTTCAGTACTCATGCATGTATTCCTAAGATTAATATCACTCCTAGGAGCAATGGAGCACAGCTTCTTGGTTTCACAAGTAAATTCTATTTATAATTTTAATTTTAAAATGTTCAAAAACTGTTTTTTACCTCATCAAATGCTTCAAATATGTCAATACTTGGTTGGTGGATTGTACAAACAATTGTTCTTCTTGTATCAACTACATTCTTCACAGCTCACATGACAATTGCAGCTGCTCTTGCATCCAAACCAGTTGTTGGTTCATCCATGAAGATAATAGAGGGGTTGGCAACAAGCTCCACAGCTATTGTAAGCCGCTTCCGCTGCTCATTTGATAGACCAGTAACGCCAGGTATGCCTACTAAGGCATCCTTTATTCCATCAAGCTCAATAGTCTCCAGGACTTCATTCACAAATTCCTGCATGACATACCACAGCAGCTTCCACAGAATGTTATTTCAATGATGAATATAAAACCAAATCTTTGATAGATATTAGAGCATAGAGAACTAACAGCTTTAGTTTTTGCGTCTATCTGAGGAAACAGTCGTAGCCAAGCAGAAAATAACACCGATTCTTCAACTGTGATTTGAGGAGAATGTATGTCTGTTTGTTCACAATAACCCGACACCCTAGCAAATGTTTCTTGAACCTTGGGATACCCTCCAATCTTTATTTGCCCTTCAATACAGCCAGTGGTCTTTCTTCCTGCTAAGACATCCAGAAGAGTTGTTTTCCCAGCTCCACTGACACCCATCAATGCTGTAAGAACACCAGGTCTTAATGCACCCATAATATCAGAAAGAATTTGGAGTTTTTTTAGGTGAATCCATGTTCTCTCATTTCCTGGAAGCCAAAAAAAAAAAAAAGATAATGACAGGAATTAACATAATGTCATGTAAACAGCTATCAATCCAGCAACTACCAGAAACTTATTAAATGAGGATGAATCAACATCTAGCTATTGTTTGTTTTATTGCTATTTAAGTTAAAATGTAACAACAATAAAGAAAAACTTACACTTCAAGAAAGTTAGGGCCAAAATATATCCGATGTTGAATAATATTGTAAATCCAAATAGGGTACCAAGTTATATCCAATAAAGATATCCGTCAAAGTTTAATCCTTGGCTTTCAAGTATTCCTTGCCCTATTGTAGTGTTTGTGGACAACATCGACAGACAAGAAAGGAAAGCAAACTGAGTTGGTAAGACCATCTATTTACTCAGGATGTTTATGTCAAAAATGGCAGGCTATTGGCAGGTTTATACCAGGAGTATTGATGCACATGTCTTACATCCAAAATTAGTGGCATACAAGCTAATATAATAAGCACATTATTCTGTAGTCTACAAGGTGTGGTTGTAATCGAAATATTCACTACTTTAGTTGCTAACCTACAATTCCAGCTATGATTGTTATGCAAGAATTGTTGATCAAGAAACAAAAAATTGATCTGAGATGACTGTTACAATTAATGACTGAAATTACAGGAAAAAGTTAATGAAGTTTCAGTGCATTAGAAGTAATGAAGCCCCAATATTCTAAAGAATTGAACTTGCATAATCTAATAAACAATTGGCTAAGATTAGGAAAGGTAGAAGTAGGGTGGATGGAGACAGTGAAGAAGGATTTGAACTTCCATACTATATAAAGGTTTGGCCTATCAACTTGATATATTGTAACAATAAATAATATTCATATTGTCAGTACAAAAGTTTGAGATTCAAATTAAAATCAAACATAAATAAAGACACAAAGAAATAGTGAGGACGTTATTGAGATTTTATCTGATTGGGTTTCAATGTTGATCTGTTTGGAGGAGCCATAAAATCACTAGTTCTTCCCCTTGCTCATGAGCAGTTGTATCAGCATGAAATGGAGTGGATTTTTTGTTATGCAGTGGGAGGCTCACCTTTCGCCATCTCGGGGCAAGAAATTCATTTAAAGAAAGGCCTATTTCTCCATATGTCAGGGGAGAAACCCAGAAACCCCACTTCAACCAAACAGGCATAGAAGCTGCAAGAAAAAACACAGCAAATGATTGAGACTCACCTTTTAATTGGATATCTTAGACTGAGATTGGAGAAGAGATATGATAACCTTACTTTGAGTAATAACGAAGCCACCAAATAAAAACAGAAAAAATATTGCAAAACTACCAGCTGTCATGGAAGAAGTATTAGTCTGGAAGACAGAGGCCAGGAAACGAAACATAGATAATGAAGATAAGCGCACCACAAAAAGAAGAATGAACTGGCCGAAGAACCTAAGAACACAGCAAATGATTAGAGCGTCATAACTAAAAGAAACTGAGACTGCTTGAGCAAAAGAAAGTATTAGCATAAAATGTTGTTTTGAGGTTCTAGCCCTTGAGAAGCTTTGGAAATGCATTTGCTTATTGATGAGCCAAAAATAGGGGAAAATCAAACAAATTTACATATTTTCATCTCAGGTTCACCTTTCAGCCTCAGGACTGTATCCAATTACATAATAAGTAAGAGCTGTCCAAACTAGAGATTCCACAAATGAAAGTGGAACTTTTAAAAGACTTGCAGGAATCACATAAGCCCAAGCTGGGTAAAAACAGAATGCTTTTTGTTTGTAGAATACTTCAAGCCTTTGAATAGTCATGGACAACTCTGGAAACCCATCAACAAGAAGGATGACAAGAGCGTAAAACAGGGAACCCATATAGTAATTTGCATGAAGAACATCAATATCCATCCGAGTCCATAAAAATACAGTCATTGTGATGCATGCAATGATGAAGAGCTGCAGATACAAAAGACCAAAATGAGTTTCCAATTTTCAGGACTTTTGCCAAAGTTAAAAAAGAAAAATCAGTAACCAAATGAAGAACATATGCAAAAGTACAGATCCTAACCTGAATAGTTTTGAAGATATATAAGAAAGAATTCCTTTCCATGAGAAGAAGCTCCCTTGATGCACATGCTCTAACAAGCTCCCATTTGGAAAGAGAGTACACACTAAAAGAAAGAGCATCCTTATGGCTTTGGGATTTATCATATGGCTTTGAGAGATCCTCTTCTATCTTCTTTCCATAACGAGATTCCTTGAACTTCCTAGAGAACATATCAACTGAAACATAACTGTAAGGTACTTCCATGTGACACCAGTACTGTGCTTGATCCTTCCTAGAGATAACCTGCATAAGAGAAAGGATGAAGTAGTTCTTTTCAGAAAACAAATGCTTTAAAAGAAAACAAACAAATATAAAGCTTCCATGCACTTACCTCTTGGATAAAATTCAGCAACTCCTTTCCTCTCAGGACACCTAAACCCACGATCCTCAAAAAATTCTAGAACATGATCACGAGGACCATGATACATAATCTTCCCTTCAGACATTAAAATAAGGTCATCAAAAAGATCAAAGGTTTCTGGTGCTGGCTGAAGAAGTTAAACCAGTGCAGTAGCATCTGTAATATGCACCAGCTGCTGAATACATGTAACAATTTGAAATGCTGTGGAACTGTCTACACCATTTGTTATTTCATCCATAAACAAGGCTTTTGTAGGACCTACAATCATCTCCCCTGCCAAATTTAAATTTCGATTCCTTTTAGTCAAAATTCTAAGTTGAAATCAGGATTTAGTTATCTCAATAAGAGTACTAGCTAGTAGAACAATTATCATTCTATTATTCAAACTACCTGTAGTCAATCTCCTTTTCTCACTACTAGAGATACCTCTTCTGGTGGCATCTCCAACTAGAGTGTCAGCACAGATATCAAGTCCAAGTATCTGAGAAGCCATGGCAGCAATGGACATAAAATGGTAAGGCATCTATATATGAATTACAGTGTACAAGTTTGCTTTCAGCTCTGTTTAAAGAGAATAACCTTTAGTATGTAGTCAGTTTGAAGGGTTCCTTTTAGTCCTTTGACAGAAATTGCCTGTCAAAACAAATAATAAGGTTAATATTACAACATATAACCTCATGAAAACCATTTAAGAGGTAGGAACAAAAGATGACTGTGCTGCACATTGTTTTAATTTCAATATCAATCAATAATTCCTCTAACTATGATACAATGATGACTGTCCTGCACATTGCTTCAAATTGATTCACATGATAATGCTAAACCACGGCTGCTAATGCAATATATTCTAATAAAGGAACACATGCTAATACTTGGAGTGCACTATCAAATTAGAAAAACATAGAGTAGGCCTTTCAATTCTTATTCATAGTTTGACTAGAAACCCAAAATGAGAATCATGTGGATAAGATACTAAATACTCACAACATCATGAACTAAGAAAGAGAATTGACAGCCCTAGGTACCCAATCAGGCAAGGCCTATTGTGGGGGATTGGGTCTACAGCCTAGAATGAATACAAATTGACCAAGGACAATGGTCGAACACAATGGCTGATCAAAGTGGCCGAACATCCGAGCATAGACGAACGCAATAGTCACCCACCTTGGGATGACATGGTTGCCGGCCTATGGATCCCTTCCTTTTGGTCGGTCAGTCAATAAGATCATCTCACAAGAAGTGTCCACTGAGCCTAACATCAGCATTTATTGTGCCCTAACAATTGACCATTAGATTTAATGCTACTGGACCTATCACATCTGCTTGCATATTTGGGCTACTTCCCTAACACACGTCCCCTAAGCCAACCTGACCAGATGACTAGTTGGCACGCCTACGGCCTAGATTTAGGTTGGTTTCCCACCAAAAACATTACCTCCATGCTCTACAAATACCCCTTGTTACTCAGCCATTCTCATTTCTCACTCTTCACATTGAACTCCTTATTATTGGTTCCGTTTCTTCTCCAAAGTCTCACCCACTTACAGTTGCCTAGTTTGTTGTTAAATACAAAGGGAAGTATGTACACCTTCCTAGTTAATTTTTCATGTAGCCAAATTTCTTGGCTTCTCCTTGTCATACATATGAAGAACAACATTTCAAACATGCTATAGAAGTACAAATAAGTTCACAAACAAGAACGAAGACCGGAGATGCAACAGTTACCTTCATGTAAGTGTCTATGTCAGGATCTGGAACAATTCCAGCTTCCTTCTCCCTTTTACTGACCTCCACCATAACATCTTCATTAGGCCAAGAAACAAATAGTGCTATTATTAGCATTACTGATGTGTCTATAACTAAAACTCTAAGGTTAACTCTAAGGAAAACATACCTGCTCGGCCTACAACACCTTGACAACATGCTGAAAAATCCAATATTTCCCTCACAGTCATCTCAGGAATGTGCTGGTCATATTGGCTAATATAAGCTGAAGTTTTTTGGGGGACAAACTCTTCTAGCTTGTATCCTTTATGAGAAATTTTCTCTGCAATTACATAACTCTTCTTCATCTCCCTTATTGATTGCAGCCCC
The DNA here is from genome assembly GCA_014362285.1 of Fagus crenata. Lineage (NCBI taxonomy): Eukaryota > Viridiplantae > Streptophyta > Magnoliopsida > Fagales > Fagaceae > Fagus > Fagus crenata. Next base: position 28,666 of record BKZX01025649.1, on the reverse strand, counting down.
AATCTCTTATTTAAACCCTGTTGTAGGTTCTGAACCATGGTTTGTTTTGTGATTTTGGTTTTCTGATTGCCTTTTGATTTGTGTTTTTTATTATTATAGATGATTTGGATTGAAACCCTAAACCAATTTCCGAATGAGAATGGTGCAGATTTCGAGCAAATCGGAATTGAAGAGTCCCTTTGAGGTGAGTGTTCCTTTTCTTTTTCCCTCATCTTCTTTTATTTTCTTAGTGCAATTTTGATGGATTGTCTACAGTTTTATATAGACCATCAATCTTCTTCAACGAGGTAGATAATTATATATTGCTCTGTCTTTTTTTTTTTTCCCATTATTTGCTTGCTGGAAATTGTGGGAAAAGAAAAGGAAACAAGATTGGGTCTTGGGATTTACCCAAGATTTACCCAATTTAGATTACAATGTATTATTACTCTCCTCTATTTTTTTTTTTTTCTCTGTTTTGGGTGCCCTGTGATTGTGGCAGTGTTAGTGATTGTGGGAAGAGACATGGGTAGAGGTGCAGGTGAAGACACATAGTCAGTGGTAGCAGAAGACATTGTAGCTGAGGTGTTTGATGAAAGGTTTGTGAGAAACAAAGAAAGGTAATGACATTAATCTTTTAATGTCTCTGATACCATGAAACGTTATGTAATTGAAGAGATTTTGAATTGAACTGCCTTGCCAAACTCTGGACAAGGTGTGGTGTATTTATATTCACAATATCATCTTTTAAAACTTTAGTACCATAAACAACATCATCAATTAAGCCCATGAAAAATTATATATTCCGCGCATCGCACGGGTCTGCGACTAGTGAAATGAATTTTTGATCCTAGAAAGTAATGCAAATTGAAAAGGCCAATATTTCTAATCCAAATCATCATTAAATTTTGTATCAATGAAGATTTCATATGTATGAGATACCACTAGGTGATGAGAAATCACAGTATAATGGTTTTCCTCAAATGAATAAAATATGGTAATCCAATTGTATATGTAAAAGGTCATACTCAATGCACAAGGCTTCTGCGTTTGCAGGGTTTGTGAGAGATGGTTGGTATTTGGAGAGTCTGATTCCCAAACTTGAACCAATGACACATTGTTTGGGCACTTGCCACTGCACCAAGGTCCAATAAAAGCTATAATGCAAGGTCCTCAAAGAGTCTATAATACATTGATCTAAACTATTAAACGGATATCATCAAGAAGATGAATGGACAAACTAACAAAGTGAAACACAATTTAATTGTGTCTGTTCATACATGCCATACACACTGAAATAGTAAAGGCATATATTCAATGTACTACATTAACACTCTGTATGCCATATATGCAGTTCTTTCAATTGTAGATGAATGAAAAGACAAAATCCAACTTTAAAAAAATTTATAAATAAACAATATATTTCATGTTACTTGAGAAGACAATGCAACAAAATATTTCCTTATATATACGATTTGGAACCTAAATCAAATATTTGTTTTAGATATGATTGGATTTGAATTGTTCTTTATCATCACGTCAAGGCACTAAAATTGGTTTTTTTTTTTTAGTGTAAATGGAATTCGAACCCATGTCCCCACCACGAGAGACTTAACCAGTTGACCTATCTATAATCCACCAAAATCAAATAATTGACTAAGAAAATGCTTACTAGTGTGAAATTAAGCAAAGTTGATTAAGATAAAACCCTACAACTACCTTCCAGGCTTTATGATACCACTGACATCATCAATGATGCTTATCTTTGGCTTGATGTGACAATGTACCCAGCAATTTAGCGAATTCCGGTTCCAAAAAATATAAAATAAATAAAGAACGTTGTAAAACTAAGCAAAATGAAAACTTTGTCTCTTTTATTTTTTATTATTATTATTATTATTATTCAATTCCTACTTTGATTACTCTTAATTATTAAATGCTTCACTCCACCCTCCAAGAATGGAGAGACTTATTTAATGTTTCCACTCCTTAAAGATCAATATTATTGAATATAAGAAGATCTTAATGAAGGTTATTGTTGTAAAAATGTTTTTTTTTTGTGGGTTATGTTTTTTGAGATTCATGATAATTTATAATCCTTCACAAGAGATTGTTTTTAAGTGAAAAATGTTGATAAAAACAATAAAACAATCTCTTGCATGGTAGGTTTAAGGCCTAAAATGGGCAAAATATACTTATCCGTTTATCCCAATATATTGATTCACGCGAGTTAATTTAATAGCCTAGAGCCAAGTAATTTAACAAAGAGATTTGTAACTCAATTGACACTTTCAAATCTGTCCGTAGGAAATATTTATAGATTAAAATCCCTCGTTCTACAACTATCTTATTATCATAAAAGAAAACAAAACCCACTCATGGGCCACACTCCCACCACACATGGGGAGAGTAAAGCCCACCCTATAGACAAATCACAACAACAAAACAAAGGCCCATTAGGGTACACTTGGCAATGAACACCAGTATACTTTATGTTGGACCGAAATTTGGCCTAAAAAAAGCTAGAAGAAGGTAGTTTCAATAAGTACTCTCCAAATAATTAAATGGAATTTTAGGGTAGTTTACCATGGTTTCAAAGACATATTTCTTGTACACTTAGCATTGAGGTGTTTTAGGGAAACAAAAAATTAAATTAGATGAAAATGAAAGTATGTGTAAATTAGGTTAAATTGCTAATTTTAAGTTGGTTGAGTTTGTGTATTTGATTATGTTAGGTTGACCCTAGAGGTAATAACTATTAAATTTTGGTTTTTTTAGTTGCTTTGGAGGTAAGTAATCATCCTCCTCAACTATTTTTTTTTCTTTTTTCCCCTTAAAACTTAATGTTTTGTTTAATGAATAGTTATGACTAAATTGCATCCTTTAAATTTGGGATCACCATATTAACTTTTATTTATTTAAAACTACGTCATTTTAAGCACTATTTAGTGTTTAAGTCAGGTCAGCATATATTTTTATTAAAGCATATAATTAAAATTTTTAAATTAATTTTTTTCTATTTCATTTCCGGATTTCCCATTTTGATTTATTTTCTTCTCTCTAACTTTTTTTTTTCCTTCTCTACCATCGACCTCACCACCGTCTCTATCGTCGCCATTGACAGAGTCAGAATTAACTTCGAGAAGATTGGCCAGCTAGTCCTGATCAGGCCCCACAAAGAATTAGCTTCGAGAAAAAATTGGGAATTTTTTTGAATTCCTACAAATATCCATGAGAGTGACATTGGCCTATGCTATATGCAGACTTCTTTGTTGATTTACTAGACTTAATCAAACGAGTATTGTTCATGAATATTAAAGCCAGTTTGGAAAATTATTGAGTTACTTTGTAAAAATATTGCCTTCATAGCAAGTAGGTTACTTTGTTAGTGGCCTTAAGGAAAGCATTTGATTTAAAGTTTAAACTTTCTGGCTTGCCATTGAAAGGTGGTGTGACGAAAATGAAGGCGAAAAATTAATGTGGCAATTAATCCATTGATCAAGCTCTAAATTAATCTTCCAAAATGAAATTACTTGCAAAGCTCTAAATTAAACATTAGCTCGTTGAGCAATGAAAAAGAAGAAACAATAGCAAATTCATGTTAGTTGAATGTGCACATATTGCATGCAAGTTGTTGTTTCTCTATGCACGACTATGGCATCAATTCCATTCAAATTGATTCTAAATACTTATGTTGCATGTGCGTGTATATATATATTAGAATAATGATTAAATTCATCATCTTCTAATAGTTTAAGATTTATGGGTAATTCGTAATTTATCATAGTGTCAAAACAGGTGATTTAGAGTTTGAATTCTATCTTCGCTCGACCTCTCATTTAAAAAATTAAAAATTTCACATATGACACATGAGGGAGAGTGTTAAAATAATGCTATAATGATTAAATTCATCATTTTCTAATAGTTTCGTGAAACTTTGCAAACAATCGGCAATTTATCAATATAGCTAAGCATGAGTTTTACAAGGAGAAAAATAAAAGGCTTACTTGTTTATTCTTTTTCTAATTTTCCGCAACAACCTAAGATTATTATCTTCAATGTTTTTGATGAGTTTTTCTATGAAATTATGTCGTTCTAGAGCACCAAGCTTGGTAACATCAATCACCCTCTTTCCTTTCTCATCACCCTTATCAAACAAAGATGTTCTCAACCTTTCAAAAGCAGGCAATCTCTCAATGGGTGCCCCTTGTAAAGCATATTCGTGATCAGCAACATCATCTTTGTCCGAACTAAATGTGAAACTACTATGAAAACTAAAGTTGTGATGTTGAAGTAATGGATGTAGTCTTCTTTTGTTTGCTAACTCAATTGTTCGTGTCTCTATTAGTAATGATCTCAAAGTTCTTGCATTCTCTGCTAACTCAATCTCACTTGCACCAACCATTTGAGCCATGTTTGATAAACTTGGTTGGTTTCAAACTTTGGGAGAGAGTTGTACATATAAATATGCAAGATTTTGAATATTATATATGGTATAGATGAAAATTCATGAACTTAAATTGACTTCACATCCTTTTACAACAAAATAGATGTGCATATAAATGTAACCATGCATAATGATGAAAGGTGTACATTAAGGGGCTTGGTGTAAGCAACACATAGCATCAATATGAAAACCAAAAGGCAATAAATTCATTCATGGAAAAAGACGAGGTACGTAAAGCACAAATTAAGATTTATAATATGATAAACAAACAATAGAATGATATATATTGACCATTTGACTAATGTATAGAAATCCAAAACATACCTACCTTGAGGACATTAAGGGTTATCATAATCGATTAACATTCTAATAACCATGTCTCGTGAAGTAGAAGTCACTTGTTTGAATCTCCCGTTCCCCTCTCCTAGGGCCAAACAATAAATAAAAAAATAAAAAAAAAAGTAAACCTTTATGATTAGATCGAGTCAAATAAAAATAAAAAGAAAAAGTAAAGTTTGCCATACATCTAGGGTATCGATATTGTTGAAAGGGTATTTGACAAGTTATCCACTATAATTAATACCTATCACAATTTATTTCACAAACTTTTGATTGTTATATATGTTAATTTGACCCCTTTTAAGGTTTAAATTAAAATGAATTTGGATTTCGTCCAAAGATCCGTTAACAATTTCATTTTAATTCAAACTTTTGGGGTCAAAATATAATAATTAAAAAAAATTGTGAAACTAAATTATGAAATGATCAAACCAAAGTGGGTAACTTGTAATTTAAAGTTTAACCATAATTTAATTTGGATAGAACCCTAACCATTTCACTTTAGTCTAAATTTTGGGTGATCAAATGTAACAATGGAATGTTTATGAATTAAACTATGATCGGACCAAACCACACAAGAGTTATATTGTACTTTCCCCTGGTTGATATCAATAAGTAGAGTTAATCTTGTGGTTGACCTTCTAAAACTGGGGTGTGGCTTTAAGAAACCTCCAAAGTTGCAATAGAATTGAAAAATCTTGTGATTCAGTAACGTCAGTGGCCCTTCATGTGACCTATTGGCCTTGTATGTGTATTACAAAGCAAAAGATCCATGGTTTTGGACCGGTAGAAAAAGAGAGATTGGACACTAGCATCACTCATCTCTATGATAAGAGATATACTTTGAGAATTGCAAAGAGTCATATATTAATTACAATTCAACAAGATTAGTTTAGCCAATTATTAACACCACTAGTCGCATACCCGCGCGATGCGCGAAATATATAATTACTCTACCATATAGAGTTCTTATTAGTAAACATACTTGGTATATACAGAACAAATTTCTTCAAACCTTTAGCATGTAAACCTCCATTTCAATTTTACACGCTTTTGTCATGAGGTGTATCCTATATCATTTTTATAGTAGTATAGTCATGTTAGTGCGTTATTTTAATTGTTTTGAGTTTAATTAATTTTAACGTGGTAATTGAGAGGTTTTAAACTATTCTGTCAAAATACATTTTTTTTGCTCTAATATTAATTAATAGCATTATTGTTACCTATGAGGTTTGCTATCACATTTTACTGCCAATTAATGAGCAATATTGCCTTAACATACCGATACAGATAAAACATCAGAATATCAAGAGTTATTGTGTATAATGGAAAAAATAAGCACTTCAATATAGTATTTTCTTCAAATTTTCAACATCATGAATTGTATTTTTGGTAGTAGTTATATCAACGTGTTTATCAATTCTATTGAATTTAATGTATTTTAATGTAGTAGTTGAAAAGGTTTTTTAGTTGCTACATCTACGTAATAAGTTTTTTAGCAAAACACTATCATTGTGGGGATATATTTTTCCTTCAAATATATTATTTTGTTTTGAAAAATATTATTTTAAATTTATGTTAGTCGATTAAAGAAGTGACGTAATCTTAGCCTTTTATTTTAAAGGGAATTTGAGGATTTAAAGAATATTATATGATAGAATAACCTAAGAATTCCAGAGGATACAACATTTCGTATATTATTCTACTTTGGTCAATATTTACTTTATGTAAAAAATATAAATCATTTTCTAAATATGATATCGGATAAATAAAATATATAAATGGCAAATATTCACATTTCCTGTATTTAGGAATGATATCATACATGTAAATGTTTCCCATTAAAAAAAGAAAAGAAAAAAAAAAAAAAGCAACATGTAAATTATTTTAACCGAAAATAAAAATATGCCAAAATTATTAGAGCATTAAAGGAAGTGACTTACATTCTATACATTTAATTTGGAAGTTTTAAAGTCGTTATTATTTTTCATGAAAATGAAATTAAGATACTCCATTCATATTTTTATTCTTCAAATATTTAATTTTCAAATATATAAATGTCCAACTACTAATTAGGAATGCTCCATTCAGATTTAAATTCTCCATTTAATGTAATCATTCTAAACGAAAAAATACAATATCTAAATATCAACCAACATTATTCCTCATTTACTCCTTGCCTATTTCTCCTCTTTGCAAACCGGTTAAATACTTAAATCATTTAAATATTACATGTTCTATGTCTAATTAGAATACTCCATTCATATTTTAATTCTTCAAATATTTAAATGCCGTACCTCTAATAAGGAATGCTTTATCCATATTTAACTCTCCATTTAATGTAAATCATTTTTACAGGGAAAAAAAATAAAATATCTAAATGTCAATCAACATTTATTCCACATTTAGTACTCCACTCCTAGTTTTCCTCCTTGCAAACCGGTTAATTTTTTCAAAATATCTAAATGCTCTATGTCAAATTAGAATACTCCATTTATATTTTCTTCAAATATTTAAATGTCCTACGCCTAATTAGGAATGCTCTATTCAAATTTAAATTCTCCATTTAATGTAAAATCATTCAAACAGGGAAAAATAAAATATCTTAATGTTAATCAACATTTATTCCACATTTACTCCAGGCCTTTTTTTTTTCCTGTTGCAAACCAGTTAAATTCTTCAAATATCTATATACCCACATAAATTTCAAATTTGCAAAGAAAACTCCCAAATTTTAATCCCAATGCACAAACCCACCACGAAAATGAATAAAAAAAAAAATTTAGTCCCACTTTTTTTTTTAGTTGAAAGATAGAATTGTGTTGAATGAAAGCCAAACAATTATAGGTATAAATGTAATATAAAACAAATAGCAAAGGATAAGCTTAACTTCCATTACCCATTCAACAATAAAGAAAATGTTCCTAGGATGAATGTGTCATTTTAGGAGACTTCATTTGGTGGATGTAAGTTGGTTCGATTGCCAGAGTGTAGGTTGTTGTTGATCAATAAGCAGGGTCGTGGCTGCGTTAAGAATCCTAGATGGATGAGTTTGGTACTACAAAAAAAGGAACCGGTTTCTTACATTCCATATCACCCAGCACACCATTGCCTATTTCTCCAAATCAGACCGAGGATTTTCTTGGAAAGAGAAGAGACAATAAGCGTAGAATATATAGCAAGAGAACATGAAAGGTGGGATGTGAAGATTGGGGTCGCAATTAATTAGGGAGATGAGGAGGTGAGGGAGTTGAAGAGGTGAGAGGGAGACAGAGAGGCAGACAAAGAGGAACAACCGTTTGAGAATATGTTGAGACAGAGAATTAAATATGAGACATCTATGTGAGAACATGTGAGTGTGAGAGAATTAAATAGAGAGAAGGGGGAGATGGAAGCGTGTAGAAACAGCAAATCTGACGTGGTGGGCTTTGGAGAAGGAAAAAAAAAATCTCTCAGCTCCAACTTTTAGTTTATATATAATAGATAAGAAATATCTTTGCCTCAGGGTCCAATAAATTAGCAATGTACATACTTACTTTTTATTTGAGTTATTTAATCCTAGTTGTCAACAATATTGCCAATTGTGAGCATTCTTGAAGTTAAAAACGTGTTGGACCAAAAAATAAGTTTGTTATAGACTATAAACTGTCTTAACCACAATGAATACAGTCTTGATTTGGATTAATGCATTGGATTGCTTTGGCAGATATACTCATTTATGATTCTAGAGAGAGATAGAGTGAACAAACATTTTATTGGCATGAAATAGGGTTTATATTGCCTCTAAACTTAGTATAAAGACCTAGATTAGGTTTTATACATATAGGCAATTTTCCTTTTTGTAATCTTTTCATTAAATTGTAACTAGGAACGAAATTTTTTTTTTTTTTTCTTTCTTTTAGCTTGTACTTGGAACATAAAGCCATGTAATTTCTGTTTTCTTTCAAAAGTCTTTGTAATATCCCCATTTGCTAATAAAAAATTTGAGATTTTTTATTTTTAAAATTCAACTGTAAATTAAATTTAGTGACGACTATAGTTGATTTTTCACATTCAGATTTGCTAGCAAGGGATAACAAAAAATTAATCTCCGTACCCTTAGGTTGCAATTCTCACACCATGTCCATGAGAGATTTTGCTCTGAAGTTCAAAATGATGTTTTTAGTCCTTAACAACTTAAAGTGACTATTTTTAATTAATCCCAAAAAAATTTAAAATGTTCATTTTTTAGTTTGGCCTCATTAGCTAAAAGACTAAAAGCAATCCCATTGAATTTTAAGGACTAAAATTATTCATGGCTAAAGTTTATGAACCAACAATGTATTTTGTCCAAATTTCTTTATGTATAACAGAAAGTTCATGCTATTTAAGGACTGAACAATTTTGTATGACATGATATATAAATGAAAAGAAATATATCATGTCTTCAATGGAAACCTGTGGCAGCTTATAGTGTGAATTTCGACTTATAAATGATTATGGTATGTTGTCCATAAGATGTCATTTCATTATCTCTGCCTGAACATCTTCACATGCACTCGCATTATTAGGAGGTACAAAATCAAAAAGTTATTGTCGATGGGTTGAAAAGAAGAGGCCACTGCATGCATGTGAACTAATCATGTACCACGTCGACTTCATTGACCCACAACCTTCAATTATTTTGAAGTTGAACCCCCTTCAGTATCTTATAAAAAAAGCTACATGCATATTTTTCACCACATTTTTCTAAAGAGTTTACAGTTTTTCATTTGTTATCCTTTTTTAATTATTGAAATCATTTCATTATTTATCATTCATCACATAACTCATTAATAATGATGATTTTTTTTTTTTTTTTTGTTAAATTTTATATCCCTCTAGATTTACTCGAAGAAAAGAGAAACACGTTTGCCTACTATTTCATATTGGAAATTTGACACACCCAAATGCACAGCATTAGTGATATTTTTAGCCATCTTATAACTACAAAAATATATGTGAATATGAATGCATCAGTTTGATCTCTTTTGTGAACCACTTTCTTTTCAAGTGCTGTTGGTCTTGGTTCCTGAAGGATTTATGCCGTGAAGTTTGACTTGTAATTGTGATAATCCTTTTGACATTTGAGAATTAAGTTTGTAAATATGAAAAGTACAAGGATATATCTTTCAAGTTTTCTTTACCAAGAAAAGTATTTTAATGGTTTTCCACTATTGGGTTCAAATGTTCCTATATAACTTTTTTCAGGGTCTCGAGGACAAAGAAAAAAAAAAAAAAAAAGAAGTATAGTACAAAATCAAAAAGTTCATTACTTTGTAAAAGTGGGGAAATCCATGTGAACTGATCATGTACCACCTATGTCATTGACTAGAGAGTTGGCCCTCAAGCTTTTGAGACAGTAGATTCCAATGGATGTATGTGGGGTTATCTTCGAAAAATTTTATTGGTCTACAATCATGGTGTTTTTGCTTTTTCCACCATTTGGTTTGATAGATCTTTTGAGTAATGCTATGAATATCAAAAGTCTTGTAACTCAATTAATATTAATTAATATTTTTTATGAAAAGAGTCGGGTTTAAATCTATTCTCCCAACTATATTAGAGTGGGACCTATCACCTATTGCCTACACATTTTCTTCGAGGGAAAGGACGAATAGTAATACCAAATGGCCGACCTTCGAAAATTTATAATACGATCCATTATATTATAATATTATATAAGGATGTCGGACCAAGAGTTTATAATTAATTTATCTATAGCAAAAGATTATCTTATACTAATTGCGACGCTATATTTGTTTCCTACTTTTCTTTCAGCTATTTTCTTCAATATTCGATAGAAGTATTGTTAATTACTTCAATGACCCACACGGAATGGCCTACGATCTGTGCGTATGACTAATTGTTTTCTTTTTTCTTTTCTCCTCATTTTTAGGAGGGCTGGTCGGGATGATATTCAAAAGAATCAAAATCACGATTTTCTTTTTATTTTTGTTTTGTTTGATTTTTTCAATTAGTTTTGTACTAAAGTTTAAAGACGCCTTCTAATCAAACGAAAGGCCACCAAAAATGGAGACTTGGGGAGAGTCCTCAAGATAAGCAGGAAGCGGTCCAAGAAAAATATTATTTTGGTAAAATTCTTAAAGCTTATCTTTGATTTTGATAAATGAGAATACTGTCCCAAAGAAAAAATGCTAGGCAATGTCAAGTTGGGCAGTTTCTCTTTTTGTTTTTTTATTTTTTATTTTTAAAGTTGGATGATGATAATACATTCAAATAATGTTGCCTTTTAAGAATTCTTCTTCTTCTTCTTTTTAATTAAGAGATTCCATTTCAATAAAAATGATTCAATTGGAATCTCTCATTAGTCATTACTTATTTCCCACTTGTTTAAGAGCTACATTATACATTATTTTAAATAAAAAAAAAAAAAGTACGTCTTTTTGTCTCATAAATTAACTAATATTTAGAAACTATATTTTATTTTTTTCTCTCTCTTACATGATATATTTTGATTTTTGAGTGTTGGTTTGGTATAATTTATTTCTATTGGCTTATTTTATTTAAAAAATAAGTAGGACAAAAGTGCAGTTGTACCTATAAAAAAAAAGTGATAAATTATATTATCCTTCCTTGAAATCAAATGAAATGATACTCACCTCCAAAGATTTACATGATTTGTGTAAATGATATTCCCTTCTTGAAATTTTATATAATTGCAATAGTTAAGCCTATACCCTCTCAAACTTTGATTTCACTAACAAAATATTTAATTTTTTTTATAAATTTTTTTACCCAAGCCATGAATGAAATGACACTCTCATCTTTTGAGGTTTATGGGTAAATGACACTCCCCCTTGAGATATTTATAAATTAATAGAAATCATTTTTGATACTAATGGATTCATTTTTTTTTTTGCGACAAACATGTTTTTTTAACATAAAGTATCTCATAAATGGAAAATAAAAAATAAAAAATTCAAATTCATTCCATAATATCCCTAAAAAAATGTAAAATATAGTTCATAAAAATACGTTCTTATAATATAAAAAGTTTACAAACTGAAACTACATCCATTATCCTTTGATGAGCATTTCAAGTTCATATCATCTAAACTTCGCAACTCAATGTCATTGACATCCTTGCAAGAACAATATTGCTCTTTTCTATCCCATGTAATTTGTAAGACTTCAGGGCTTAGCAGCATGCAGGCCTACATCTAAACTTCTATCAGCAGGCAAAGAAAAAAGCCCAAACTTCTTGATAGGCCACTTTAGAATCATATATCCAGATTGAACCTAAGAACCTATAATATATAAAGATTGTCAACTGGTCATCAACAAAAAGCCCATTATTGGGACCAGCTTTGAAGTAGTTGATGAACAAAAAAGGTTCATTGTTATATATCCAAGCCCAATATTTGGACCATCAATATTCAATACGTTACAAAGTTACATATGACAAACCAATGTATTTAAGAAATCCGACTGAACAAATTAAGATGATTGACCAAGTTAAAAAACAAATTATTGTGGACCATCAATATTCAATCCATTTATTTATACAAATTAATTCCGCCCCAATATTTAAAAAACAATTCTAATTCGAGCAAAGAATGACTGATCATAAAACTTTTGTGAGGTCACTAACATAAAAGTCAAGGGAATAAATAAAAAATATTTTCAAGAAAATATTTTTGAAAAACTGACTCATTTTTTGTGTTTGTTTATAATTCTAGAAATAATTTCTAGTGTTTGGTACTCGTTGAAAATCTTGAAAATGATTTTATGTTTATATTCTATTTCACTTTTTGTTATTTCTGTACTAATGGTATGGAAATATCAAAAAAGGGTGTGGAAATAACACCCCCTACATTATTTACCCATCTTATTATATTTGAAAAAATAAGGGAGAAAAGAGCTTGGCAAACGTTAAATAGAAAAAAGAGTAGTGATAGAAATATAAAAGTTTTCACAATCTTTTTCAAAACTTGCTAATGTGATAAGTTTTTATTGTAGTAAGAGCATTCACACTAGGCTCCTCAAAATTTTTGTCAATTTGGTTCTAAAAAACCCACTTTTGCTTAAATAGCTAAAGCACTATTACACCAGACTCCCTATTTTAACTTTACTATTCCATTTTTTAATATATCTTTATTATTATTATTTTTTTTTTCACAACTCCCGAAATATTACACTACAAAAAAACACTATTACACTAAAAAAAAGTTTTTTTATTCCCCTAATGGATGAACAGTGGCTCCCTCATTTGAGGGAGCCACTGTTCATCAATTTCATGATTTCGGTCAAATGAGGAGTCTGGTGCAGGGAGTTTTTTGCACGTTTTCCTCAAATTTGGCTGTTTTCGGCCAAATGACAACTCTACTGTGAGTGCTCTAACAACACTTTATTTTGTACCAATTTACAATTGGTTATGTATTCTGTTTTCCAATTTCATATCTTATTAAAGCAATTTGTTTAATTTGAGAGGGAGCAGATCTTATCCTCGTGTCTCTCATTATTCCTCCAAATGCCTGTTATCAGATACTTTGAAGGAATCTCATCTGTCGAATTTAATTTTGACCTTGAAGGAATATCCCATGGAGGCATGCAAATTGCATCTTTCGGTCCAGGATCTTTCAAATAATTCATTGGCTGGATTGTCCCCAGAAATGGGTAAGGTTAGCAAGTTGTAGACTTTTAGATTGGTTTCAAGTCTAGCTCTGGCATATTTTCTTAGGATTTTCAAGTTCCTGAATAGCTTATGTTGCTTTGAAGAGATCTCTGCGTCTTTCAATCATTTCAAACAAGATGAAGATGTTGGAATTTTACTCCAATTGGTCCCAACTGAAAAATCTTGTAGGCCAAGATAAACCCTTGGTTGAACTTCTGGCAATTAGTATTCTAATGCTGGATCTGAAACTTTTTCTTCTTTTTGTTTTATGTTAGATTTATGAACTTGAGCACTGAAAACAACTCGAACATTGGGAGTTAATATGATCAATAGATAATAAAGAGCCTAACTTTTATTTATTTTTCCTAGGCAATATGACTATGCGAAGGCGTTTTCTTACTGGAAATTTTTTTCTCCTGCAGTTCATTGGTTTCTGGACCAACGCCTGCTTTACTGAAGTATCTTCGAAGTGGACTTTCTGAGGTATGTTGGTTCTTGCTAAGCATGCTTCAGTTTGATGGTCTTTAACATACCAAGTAGTTTTTTTTGGTCCTTGCAAGAGTTCCATATTTTTCAATGCAACACCAAATTTTCATGATTTACAGTTTTGAGTATCTTCTGTTGTGAGTAATTAGACTCAAGATTCTTATGTAGACTCTGAAACTACAACACCAACAAAAGAGAATGTAATTACCACCGCAGCTCAATTGTCTACTGCTTTTTTAAAGATAATAAGTTTTTTCTGAATCAAGAGGTGTTAGTGGCACCTTGGAAACTGTCTACAGCATTCAGGATCAAGGAATCTACTAAATATATCTTCCCTGCCTTTAGTAACCCTAAGAATTAAGTTTACTGCTCCAGTATATATGTTTGATAATCATTTATTTGCATCTCATCAGTTTTACTTACTGGGAGTCGACAAAGCTCAAGAACGGCTTTTGTGGTTTACGAGGTAATGCAATCTAATTTACCATTTTTGTTGGCTTTTTGGGTTGTGAAGTTAAAATTGCAGTTTCTTAAGATCCCTAATTTTGAAAGGACTAGACTATGCGATATCAAGAAGTTGCTGCAAAATTATAATTTATATGTTTGAAACGTGTGTTAAACAGTACTCTTCTTTGTAGGAAATTTGGAGTACCCTCAAAGTTCTTTTTTGGCTGGACTTCATAAAATCATTGATAATATAGTCACATCTAGCTCATCTCCTAGTGCAATCTATGATTAAATCTCAAGACAATCTTCATCTGGTTGTCAATCATGATTCAGATCACAGACAAAGTCCTCTGGCTTTTACAAATAGCATTAGACTAACAGATTAACATCTACTATACCGACAGATTAATTATGTCATGTGAGAAAGATAAGATCAATCTCAAAGAAAAAGCCCCATTAGGAGTTAAAAAAAGGTGCTACTTTTCTACTGATTTTGATGCTTGTTAGTGGGTTTTCATTATCTAATACATTGTAGTAAAGTCTACTGTAGGAATTGACATTGTGGTGGAGGAAGTAATCTGTCATGCACTCCTACTAGACACCCAAAAAAAAAAAAAAATGTCATTCTGACTACTGTTTTGATTGCTCAGATATAGCTCAGGATGCTCATTCTTTGAAACCTCTTAACGTGCTATATCTCCTTAGATTAGAGGTTAGGCTACTACTAGACTTGATATTTATTTTAGATTGTTATCATTGCTGTCCATTATGATTAAAAGTGAAAAGTATTAATCATTTAAAAAATTATGCCTTCTTTGAAAACTTTTAACTTCTAATGATACTTGTTACCTCAAATAACACCTAAATCCCAGCCACAAGAAACAATCCCCACTTTACAAGGGACCTTTGAGGATGGAGAAAGGATATTCAGCGAGCAATGGGGGATGCGAGCAAGGATTTTGAACTGCCAAGGAAGTAAGTTTTCCCTTTTTCCATACTAATACTGCCAATGACCAAATTTTCTCTAATTTGTCCTCCAAATATTGCTCTGTTTCCTTATTAGTTTCTCTATTTGGCATGCAACTATTTAATTTCTTCTGTACATTAATCTGTTGGTATGGTTGTCACTCATGATTCAGATCACAGATTAAGTTCATTAAGCTAGGCACAACCCGAGGTTGAAGTTATAAGCATGGAGAATGGTGATGATGATTTGAAAGAGTTATCTCCAATTTCATCCATTATAGCCTTGACGTCTTTTGTTTTCACCTCATCATCGGGCTTACATTGAAGGTTTGCAATTTTCTTCTTTTTTCATGTTATCTAAGATGTAGAACAATATATACATATATGTATATGATATATGTGTGTGTAATCATTATGACGAATTTCTATATTATAACTATAAAATTGCTCAACATCAATCCACCATGTGGTTATCTAAGTTTTAAATCATAGTTGACAAGTTGCAAGTTACAGGGGATTAAGGGGTCTAGTCAAAACTTCCATTTTCCATATTTTTTTGTCAATTTCAACAGAATATCCACCTCTTCCTTTTTAGTCATCATGAATTGCTAATTTATCTCAGCCTCACACATTTTGTAAAATTTTGCCAAACGTTACTGCTTTGCCTTTCGGCTCCATTCCATATAATGTTAAATTGCAATAGTGGTCTTAAATCCAGCACACAGAAAAATTTAGTATAATATTCACTATGGTGTACTCCTTATTGAGAATTTGCTAGAATTGGTGGGTGGGGAATCAAAACCTCATATTGACTTTGAATTGAGTTTAGAAGAGCTTACACTGCAAGTGTCATTGCTCTTATCTAGAAAACCATAATAGAAGATTGATTTACAAGGGAGCTCTAACCCAGCTTTACATGGGAGCTCTAGGAGTAGAAAAAGGAAGTTCAGCGAGCACTTGGAGATGCCATATTATTTGCTGAGTTCGTGGCTTCATGCACAAAATGCAACGTATTTTCAAAGTACAAGAACTGAACCAAATAATCTCTAGGTTCTGTAATTACCATGGTTTTCTGAGTTTAAAATCATATTAAACAAGTTGCAAGTTACAGGGGATGAAGTGATCTAGTGATCTAGTCCATGCTTTCTTTTTTCATATTGTTCATATTAATAACAATGTTTCCTTGAAATAGTGGTCTTATACCTAGCGTGCAAAAAAAACTCTCTAGATTGAGCTTGAGATGGAGTTTAGAAGAGCATATGCATTGCTAGTATAATTGTTCTTCTCTAGAAAAGGGCAATAGAAGTGAAGTCTGCCCATTATTGTCAATTGATAAAATAATTTTGACTTCAAAGTAAAACATTCCATTGGATTTGCCGAAATAAACCTATAATTGAAATTTTGTATTTCTCAAGCTTTGCTAATAAGTATGTTTTTCTATTTTCTCCCCTTCGTCCTGAATTCACCTTGTTTGTAAAACTACTTACGCAGAAACCTATTAGAGAAGCTATAACCAGCAAGGATGCACCTCAAATAGATATGTTTTCTGGTGCAAGATAGCTGATTGAGAAAGATCCATAGGCAGAATGGCAAAGCTCTATATGGCATAAAAACAAAGCTCCCTTTCTCTCATCCGTTGTAGCCTTAATGTCCTCTGTTTTCTCTCACACTGAAGGTTTGCATTTTTATTTTTTTCTCATAAGGTGCTTTTCTGTTAACTTTTTCTTGATATATAAGAGGTAGAACAATATATTCATATATGTATATTTGTGTGTTTGTGTGTGTGTAATCATTGCCACAATAAAATTGCTAAATTGTTCCACCATGTGGTTATGTAAGTTTTAAAGCGTAGTTTATAAGTTGCAATGTACAGGGGATTAAGAGAATATCCACCTCTTCCTTTTTAGTCATCACGAATTGCTGATTTGTCTCAGCCTCACTCATTTTGTAAAATTTTTCCAAATATTACTGTTTTGCTTTTAAGCTCAAATCCATATAATGTTATATTGCAATAGCGGTCTTAAATCCAGCACACATAAAAATTTAGTACAATATTCTCAATATGTTGTACTCCTTATTGAGAATTTGCTAGAATTGGTGGGTGAGGAATCAAAACCCCATATTGATCTTTGAGTTGAGTTTAGAAGAGCTTACACATTGCAAGTGTCATTGCCCGTTTCTAGAAAAGCACAATAGAAGAGTAGTTTATAAGTGAAACAATCCACACTTTACATGGAAGCTCTAAGGGTAGAAAAAGGAAGTTCAACGAGCACTTGGAGATCGCCCAAGGATTCTGAACTGCCAAGGAAGTAAGTCTTCCCATTTTACATATTAATATTTCTATTGATCAAATTTCCTCCGATATGTACTTCAAATATCGATCTGATGCCATATTAGGCTCTCTATTTGGCAGAAAATTGTTTATTTTCTTGTATCTTTCGCTGCATTAATCTGTTGGTATGATTCAAATCATAAATGAGGCTCATTAAGTTAGTAGAACGACTTGGTGCTTGAAGTTATAAGCATGGAGAATGGTGTTGTGCAGTATAGTGGTGAGTTTTATAGTGATGATAATTGGAAAGATTGGCCTCCAATTTCGTCCTTTATAGCCTTAATGTCCTCTATTTTCTCCCCAATCATCTGGCCTATATTGAAGGTTCAAATTGAAGTTAAAAAAAGAAAAAAAAGAAAAAAGGATATATTGAGACTTGTGTACTTTATCATTGTCTTTTTTGTACTCAACATACAACATTGCTTTCAAATTGAAATAACAAATTTCATTTGCTTTTCCCTTTTTTTTCTCTGTTACATGTGTTATTGACTGTCAAATGCCTTTTTTAAACCATTGGAATGAAAAAAGAAATTTCATTTGCCAACCAGTTGCAGTGTTTGGTATTTGGTAAGAAATTTAAAACTTAAATTTTAAGTTGTTCACTATTGTTTGACATCAAAATTGATAGTGATTATGTTCATAAAAACCATTGTTGTTTAGTTATCACGTCTTTCTTTTGCAGTCCAATTGCCCATACTATTTGCTGAGTTTGTGGCTTCACGCACAATCAGCAATTTATTTTCAAAGTACATGACACTGAACCAAATAAACTCTGGGTTCTGGTACTCCATATCTCATTTAGCACAGGTAACTCTTTATTCTTCTTCTTCTTTTCTCATAAGGTGCTTTTCTATTAGCTTTTTCATATTATCTAAGAAGTAGAAAAATGTAGTTCTGTAATTATCATAACGATTTTTTATATTATTACTATAGAAAATTGCTCAGCATCACCCTACCACGGTTATCTGAGTTTAAAATCATTACAGGTGTTAAGTGGTCTAGTCCATGCTTTCTTTTTCTATATTGCTCATATTTATAATGGTCTTACATACAATGTTTCATTAAAATAATGGTCTTATATCCAGTGTATGGAAAAACTCTCTAGAATATTCAATATGTTGTACTCCTTAATAATGGTCCTATAATTGAAATTTTTTATTTCTCAAGTATGTTTTTTCTATTTTCTCCCCTAGGTCCTGAATTTACCTAGTTTGTAAAACTACTTATGCAGTCTAAACCTAGTGGAGAAGCAATGTTTTCTGGTGCAAGATAGCAGATTGAAGAAGCTCCATAGGCAGAATGGCAAAGCCTAATATGACATAATATCGATATTTGAAGTACAACAAAGCTCCCTTCTCTCTCCTCTCTGAAGCTTTGTCCTGGTTTCAAAGTCTTACACTAAATCCAAAAACGGAATAGTTGAGGCTTCAGTCAACATTATGAATGTAACATACTAACATGTCATGGATGTCAAGAAGAAACAATCTCAGTCGGTGAAACTAAAATTCGAGTGTTGTTGGTTCTGTTAGCTTGGTTCATGAAGGATTTATGCCCTGAAGTTTCATTTGTAATTGTGATTATCCTTTTTAGTTTTAACATTTGAGGAGTTTGTAAAGTGGAGATTCAATTGCATTGAAGAGCGTTTGAATTACTTTATATATTGTAAATTGTATACACCAGTACCTTTTTTTTTTTTTTTTTCATTAGCTGTAG
The DNA here is from genome assembly GCA_014362285.1 of Fagus crenata. NCBI lineage: Eukaryota > Viridiplantae > Streptophyta > Magnoliopsida > Fagales > Fagaceae > Fagus > Fagus crenata. The sequence goes on along the minus strand of BKZX01025649.1, from coordinate 9,301 downwards.
TATTGAACTTGATCAAAGGTCCTGATTTTCTCAAATCTTTTGAAACTTTGTTATGTACTGTGTAAGAAAAGATAAATTGAGAATTTGTTTAATTGTTTCCTCTATTGAAAGAGCTTTACATTGATCTGGATACATAAATATTCTCACAAAATTATAACTAACATACTTAAGAGTTTAGGCTACAAGTGAGGGAGAAGATTTTCAGAATTGTCTCTAATACTCCCCCTCAAGGTTGAGCTTGACATCAGTAATGCCTAACTTGCTAATAAAACGATTAAATGGAAAGTTAGTAATTTGTTCAAATGATCAGATATGACAGGGAGAAGTTGGTGGATTCATGGCAAGCTTGAAAGGACATGAACCTATTAGATCTGGATGGCTAGCTGATTCCAAGTAGCAAGGTTTCAATTCTTTTGGATTGAATAATTGGCACTTTTCCCTTTCCCTTTTCTTAATCAAGCTATTCATGCTTGGATTGTTTGGCAGTGAACAAAAGTGGCCCATTAATGCACTAGAGAGGTGAACAAAAGAGGCCCAACTTCCGCAAGATTTATCCCTGTATTTATAAAGTTTTATATTAATGTTTTTCAACTAGAGGAAGCATCGGATTGGGTTCAAATGTCCCATCAAAAAAAATTAAAAACAATTAAAATGAACCGCGTGGACTTCATTGGGTTCATGCTTTTGAACAAAGCAAAAGCACATGACATTATTCGAAAGCAAAATCCACACCAATTAGTTTATTAAACAAAGCAAAAGCACACCATAATATATTGTAGCCGAGTACATATATTCAAAGATATAGCCCCACATACGCCAGTGGAATCCAAACACTGGGGAGAACTGATGATGTACCGTTATAAATAAAATTATCTCAGCCGAGTAGTGGGGTGAGAACAAAGAAAAAGAAAAGGACCTTTGTAATATAATAAGCACATTTTAAGGAAATTAGTTTCAGTATGTAGGGCAACCTTTGAAATTTTTTACGGGGCTACAATTATGGTGCTTTTGCTTTTTCACTCAATGGTTAGGGGAATAGGATCCTCTCCATTTGAAATAAAATGGAGAGTTTCCATTTCATGGTCCAGATTAAATATCACAGATCTAATAGTGTACAGACTGCCACATCATTTAAAATTTTAAATGACAAGGCAGTCTATATATCATTAGATTTGTGAAATAAAATTTGAACCATGAAATGGACAAATGGAGAGATTTCCAAATGGAGAGGATTTATTATTTTTTGATATAACATAATGATTGGTATCAAATCTATGTTATGGATGATTTATTTATTTTTTGATATATTATAAAAATCCTAATCTAAATTCACATACACGTATATTGTGGGGATACCTGGGATCAAACTCACGCCCTCATACAGAGGTAGAATTTTTTGAGGAGAGGAATGACCACTGGATCAAATACCCAAGTGATATGTTATGGACGATTTAAGTGTTGAGCCATAGAGTAAAAAAAATTCATATTCAATTAATTTTTCTATGCTTCAATTGACAATAAAATCATCCAATAGCCTTAACTTGACAAAGCAAAGACAAATTCAACACATGACTCGATGAATTAATACGTATCGAATTGAGATTAGTTTTATATAATTAAGTGGGTTTACTTCTGATCTAAAAATAGTTTTTCTTAATATATATTCTCACTCAATGTGTGGATCCTCGACAAATGTTTAGTCTGGATAAACACCCATGTGTTGAACGTGCTTTAAGCTAGTAACACACTATATCCAAACCACACGTCAACTGTTACAAATCATTAATAACCACTAATCAAATTTAAGTGGACAATTATAATTTAAAAAACTTAAAAAAAAGAAAAAAAAAAAAAAAAGTTATTACTCTTGACATTATTCAAAAGCAAAATCCATACCAATTAGTTTATTAAGAAAGCAAAAGCACCATAATTGTAGCCGATACAAATTTTCAAAGAAAGCCCCACATACATCATTGGAATCCAAAGTGTTCGTGGGGTGAACTGATGATGTACCGTTATAAACAAAATTATATTAGTCGGGTGGTGGGTGAGAACAAAGAAAAAGAAAAAGAAAAGGAACTTTGTAATATAATAAGTAGGGAAATTAATTTTTCTCGTGTGTGGGTTGAAGAGAAGAGATTAGTGTGAACTGATGACGTACTGTGTGGACTTCATTGACCTGAGTTGCCCCTCAAGCTCTTGACAGAATTGTTTCCAGTGATGTATGTAGGTTTACATTTGAAATTTTTTACTGGGCTACAATTATGGTGCTTTTGCTTTTTCACTCATTGGTTAGGTTGGTTTTGCATTTTCCACTAATTGGTTGGGTTTATTTTCTTTTTGAGTAGTGCTACATTATTTTGGATACCACTTTTTTCATATCTTATTTAAATTTTGATGGGAACGATATAATTTTGATCACGTCCATCTCTAATTAATACCACTTTTATTATTCATCAATTATGAAAAACCATGCCAATAATTGTGAAAAATTTTATATCTTTAGATTTATTGTTTTGCTTTTATTGTGTGGAAATATATAAACAAGAATAATTGTTTAGAGAATAAAAAATATAAATGGAGATGTAAGAGATTGAAGAGAGAGGAGATTAGGTTTTTTCACGTGGTTCGGCACTATGACCAACATCAACAGGATGAAACCTAATAGGCTACATTTTTTTTATTATATTCTCCGTGTACAATATTTTAGATAATTACAATTTTTTTTAGAGAAGTCTTATTTATAGGAGAATCTATAATATAAACTAAAAGGTGGAGCTGAGAGAAAAGTTTTAGGTTTCCCTAAATATTGCCACATCAGATTTGCTTCTCCCTACACAATTCCCCCATATCTGTATTTCACTCTCTCTCACACGTTCCCTCTAAATCACACGCCTCCTCCATCAGTTTTATCTCTCTCTCTCTCTCTCTCTCTCTCTCTTGCCTCCTCATCTTCCTCTCCGTTTTTCCCCTTCCTCCTCAGCTTATCTCACAACCATTACTAT
>BKZX01025648.1:7583-22892 GCA_014362285.1 Fagus crenata | reverse complement strand
GTTTTCGCCTACGCGCTCTACAAGTTTTAAACGGTAGGAATGTGCTGATTAGGTTGTTTCCCTTTTTATGTCTTTTTGTCTTTTTCTCATGATCTAGGACTCTCATCGGCGATCCGTCTTCGCCTACGCGTCCTACAGGTAAGCAACTTTCCATCCCTACCCTCCTTTTCAGTTTTGAACGGTCGGATTGATCGCTCCCTTTTTTGTGCTCTCTACTTTTTCTTGTGTGCTTATGCTTTTATTTCCGCACCTTATTATGTGTTTTGTGATGTATAACATACTTGGCCAGCATGTTAGTGCGTAAAAATGCATTTATGCCTAGGAATATGTGCATGCATAAATGAGCCTTCGCGGGCACACATGAACACATATGTGTTTGGAAATACATGAGATGAAAGATGTGAAAATTTTTTTTGAGACACAATATTTATTGTGATGCTTGTGTATTTCTTTTTGTGGGCACTATGTTGTGCATTTATTGCTTTTGGGTTGCGTTGCCACGCACGCATTTTTTTATGGGACATATATTTTGAAAATCATGGGTTGGGTTTAGGACTTGCCTTATTTAGACTTGGGACTCGAGTGGGTCCCGCAATGAAGAAGAATTTGGCTTGGTTTGGTAATTTTTCCAAACCTTTCGTGCAAAGTTGAAATCTGCTTCATATTTTAAATCAGGGATGATTTGGCTTGGGTGACCACCCAAGTTTCAAACCAGGTAGTATAACGGTTTGGATCTTCAAATCCAAACACATCGGGGATGATTTGGCTTAGGTGACCACCCAAGTCTCAAACCGGGGATGATTCGGCCTGGGTGACCACCCAAGTCTCGAAACGGGGATGATTCAACTTGGGTGACCACCCAAGTCTCGAATCAGGGATGAATCGGCCTAGATGACCACCCAGGTCTCGAAACAGGGATGATTCGACTTGGGTGACCACCCAAGTCTCGAATCGGGGATGAATCGGCCTGGGTGACCACCCAGGTCTCGAAACGGGGATGATTCGGCTTGGGTGACCACCCAAGTCTCGAATCGGGGATGAATCGGCCTAGGTGACCACCCAGGTCTCGAAACGGGGATGATTCGGCTTGGGTGACCACCTAAGTCTCGAATCGGGGATGAATCAGCCTGGGTGACCACCCAAGTCTCGAATCGGGGATGAATCGGCCTAGGTGACCACCCAGGTCTCGAAACGGGGATGATTCGGCTTAGGTGACCACCCAAGTCTCGAATCGGGGATGAATCGGCCTGGGTGACCACCCAGGTCTCGAAACGGAGATGATTCGGCTTGGGTGACCACCCAAGTCTCGAATCGGGGATGAATTGGCCTGGGTGACCACCCAGGTCTCGAAACGGGGATGATTCGGCTTGGGTGACCACCCAAGTCTCAAATCAGGGATGTGATTTGGCTTGGGTGACCACCCAAGTCTCAAATCGGATAATTGTAATTTTACATTTCGTCAAAATCGTAATTTAGTAATTAGACCCATTTTGAAAATTCATCCAAACGGTTAGAGGGGAAATTGTTTCTTTGATTGTCTCTTTTTTTGCATAATTTTGACCATCATAAGTTTCCTATGTCTTTGAGAATGAGATGTACCTGATTTTTCTGACTCTTGGATTGCTTTGTTGTGCTCTTTACAAATGTCAGGTCAGGGTAGTGGTAGTGGGGGCCCGCGCCGGTCTGATCGCCTTGCGAAGGGCAAGGCTGTGGCTTACGAGCCTGAGAGTCCTCCTGATACGGATGACGAGTATGACACCATGGAGGATGTTCGTACTCGTGTTGATGCTTCTATCGCCAGGAACCTGCAGGCGGAACTTGATGCCGAGGCTGCTGGTCTAGCTTCTAGTGCGACCCGGCCTCCTTCTCGGCCTGGTATTATTATTGGTCGTAGTGCTAGGCCCTCTGGCGCACCTCGCCGGCCCGCCGCAACGCTGGCAGCTGCTCCTCCTGCCAGATCGAAGAAGCAGAGATCCGACTGCACTCCTCTTTCCGCGGATCCTATACTAGAGGATTATGTTGCACCGGGGTTCAGATATCCTCCCCGTGGTGGCATTCGACCGCGCTATCCCGTCACCACTCCGGTGGCGAATACGCCACTCCTGACGGGCCTCCATGGCCATCCCTCATCTTCGGTCCGTCGTTGTGAGGTATTTATGTATTGACACTCTTCTTTATCTTGCTTTTTCGCATTCTTTCGTACTGACGCTTTTCTTTCTGACTTTGTGCAGGATCCTCCCGCGAGCATTGGTCGGGGTGGATGGTCCGACTTTTGTCAGCTCCTAGAGATTGCTCGTCCAGAGTATAGAGACTTTCTAGCGGAGTTGGGCTTTGGTCCCTTCCTCAGCATCCGCTACGTTCATGTGTGGCACCCCTTGGTGAGGTGCTGGGTGGAGAGGTTCTTCCATCACACGGGGACTATCCATTTTAGCACCTGCGAGATGGGGGTGCTCCCTGTCGACTGGAGTGCCATTCTGGGCATTCGCTTTGGGGGTAGGATTCCCCCTAACGATCCTGTGCCTGATTTCGAGGCCCTGGAGATTCTGGGCATTGCTGATCCAGCCGCTGTTGTGGGCAGGAGGCTTTTCTCTTTGAGGATCAGTTATCTGAGGAATCTCCTGGTGAGGGAGATAGAGGAGCCTCCTACGGAGCTGCGATATCGCTAGTGGACTGCCTACTTCATCTTCAGCTGCTTCCTTGGGAATGACAAGTCTACCATTCCCATACCCATCGTCAGCATGTTCCGAGATATTGACGCTCTGAGGGATTACGATTGGGGAGCACTGACGTACGGGTTTTACATCCGGGGCTTGCGCCGCTTCTCCCGTCGACAGACCGCCAGTTTCCTCAGCTTCTGGCAGTTCACTCTCTTCTGGGCATTTGAGCATTTCGTAGTGTTTGCTCCCAGCAGACTCCCAGCGGCTCCTGATTCTGTATTTCCTCTTGCTAGGCGATGGGATTCGGCTTGGATCCAGCGATTGACCGTCCGTACACTTATGGAGTGCCGTACGAAGGTGGATTGCATTAGGGATATCGACATCGTCTTTCAGCCTTATTCCTCATTCTTGCTTGAGCGTCCCGAGGTATTCAGGGCTGTGGAGTTATCCCGTCTGCGGATATGGATTCGATCTTCGAGGTCTTGGGAGCTCTTGATGGGCGAGAGGACCTTGCGGCAGCTGGGTGGTGAGGCCCTTGTCCCCGTGGATCCTCCTCAGCTGATGACCATCGAAGATTACATCCCACGTGCCCCGAGTGATTCTTATGTGGAGGGTGTTGAGGCCTATCCAGACCTGATTCGGGCAGACATGCCCTACCAGGAGTGGTTTGAGCGGGTCTCTTTGGGGCCCTTGATGTCCCTTCACGAGGTCGAGGGTGGCCGGGTTATGGGCGGATCGGCCATGGACAGCCATCTTTTTCAGTCTTCTGGAGAGATTAAGCGGCTTCAGACCGAGATACTACATCTTCAGCTCGAGTTATCGGTTAGTGAGGACCGCCATGTAGCTGATATGGACCGAGCACAAGGGGAGACGGCCCGTGTGCAGGCGGAGTTGACCCGCATGCAGATGGAGGCGACTCAGCGCGATGTTGCGATGGCCCAGATGCAGGCGGACTTGGTCTAGAGGCAGAGGGACTTGGATTCTCAGGATGCGGAGTTGGCCATTCGGGATGCGACCATCCAGAGATTGGAGGAGTAGCTCCAGGGTGTAGGCATTCCCCCTATTATTGGAGTTGGCTCATCTGGTTTCGGTCAGACTTCTTCTCCACCACCTACTGATCCTATTTCTCGAGACTGGTTCTTTGACGACCCTCCTTCTTTGTGATGTATATCTCTCTCTTTTTCCTTTTGGGGCCTTGTATTCCGGCTAGACATTTTGTATCTACATGGGATGTACAGACATTGATTATTGTATATATGGTATTTGTGGTTTATGGATATTGCTTATGGTTATGTGTATGGACATGTGTATGGGTATCGGGTTTATGGATGTGTGTTTATGGCCATGGATTTATGGATTTGTATGGATGTGTTTCTGGATGTATGGATGTGTTTTTGGCTATGTGTTTATGGCTATGTGTATGGCTATCGGGTCTCGATTCTCCGCGAGGCCCGGTTCGATAAATATCGGGGCTTACCTCTCCTTGGGGCCCGTTTCTATCATCATTGGGACTTACTCCTCCGCGAGGCCCATTTTGGCGATTTTTGGGACTTATTCCTCCACGAGGCCCATTTCCATCAATGTCGGGACTTACTCCTTCACGAGACCCATTTCAGCAATTTTTGGGACTTACTTCTTCACGAGGCCCATTTCGGCAATTTTTGAATTTTTCCAATTTTCCTCTGTCGAAAATGGAAAAATTTGCCCCAGTATGTAGTGTTGAATAAATTTTTCTAGCTTCTTGAAGATAGAAAAATTTTGCCCCAGTGTAGAGTAATGTGTGCTGATGTGGAATCCCGGATCTCTTTTTCTATCTCTCTCGCACCGGACTGTGATAGCTTCTTGAGGGTTGAACTACTTTCTTTCGAAATTTTTTCAAAACCTTTTTGAAAAATTTTGCCCCAGTGTGCCATGAGATTCACCTGCGCGACATTTCTTGGTCGTCCTTGTGTTTGTCGATTTCCGGCCCGAGCTAGGGTTCCGGGGCCGGTTCTTGACCGTCGAGTCTGGTTTTCGGCTCTTGGGCCACCCTTCTGGTGGAAGATCAATCCTGACTACGTTGCATCAAACGTCTCCTTATAAGATCGGCTTTAGTTCAAATTTTGACCTCCGGGCTGATTTTAGGGTTTCGGGTCGATTCCCGGCCGTCGGGTCGAAACTTCCGATCATCGGGCCTTCCGAGGCTTCCCCGTAGGTGTCTCCTTGCAAAATGGCCTTTATATAGTGCAAAACGGGCCTCCAGGAGCGCATGAACAGGGTCAAACCCGCGTGGTATGAGAAAAAGAGCCATTAGGATGCCCAACGGGACTGGAGCGTGATCATCACGCGCCGCGCGTGACCATCACGCGCGAGTTTTTCCTTTTTAAGCCCTCGAGCTCTCTTCGAGCCAGCGGCCATTTTCCGAGTTTCTCTCCCTTTTCTTCACTAAAATCTCTCGTTTTTCCCATTTTTGAGTCTTTTGGGTCCATGGCCTCCTCAAGTAATGGTCCCGATTCCTTGGTGACGCTTTGCTTCCATGATTTCCGCGTTGAGCGGATGAGGCATTGGTGGACTCTTCTTGGGGAGGATGACCACGCCGACATTGTGGGACTTTTTGGCCAGTTTCCCTCTCTTATGTGGTTGCGGGTCGATCATGGCTTGCTCGAGGCTCTCGCTTCTTTCTGGGATCCGACCCATTGTTGCTTTTCCATTGGGGAGGTGGATCTTATTCCCACCTTAGAGGAGTATGCCGGGCTCCTTCAGCTAGACAGCCCTTTCAGTGAGACTCCTGTCATACCCGTTCAGAGTCCTCGGTCAAACCGAGTCTTGGAGAAGTACTTGGGTTTGACTTCCGCAGTCTTGCGCTCTGAGATCATCCGCCCTGAGGAGACTTGGCGGAAAGCCAATATTTCCTTGGATCTGTTGGCGAAATACTTCTCTCGGAGTGACTTTCCAGTGGAGTTTGCGAGGAACTTCATTGCAGGCAAAAAGGGATGGGAGAAATTCCGAATCAACGCCTTCAAGATTGCCTTCGCAGGTATTTTTCTCTTCCCTACTTCTGCTGGTAGGATAGACTTGGGGGTCATTCCCCTGATATTTAGTGAGGGCAGGTCTATCATCCCTGCCATATTGTGCGAGACCGTGCGGTCTTTGTCTTTCTGCAGGAGACGGGGAGAGGGGGTCCCTATGTTCTGCACACAGCTTCTTCAGCTTTGGTTCTGCAGTCACTTGCAGCACTTCTACCGCCTCCAGACCCCTTATCACTTTGAGAGGCATACGGTGAGTCAGACCGTCAAGATAGTGCTTCCCTTCGTCGGCAACAGACGTGACTGGGCGTTATACCTCCTTGACTTGCCCTTGGGTGGATGGTCTTGGAAGGTCACCTGGGGGCCAGCAGTGTGGAGGCCCTGGACTCATTGTGCCCTCTTCGATGGAGTGCCTCTTCTTGGGGTGTAGGGTTGTACGGGCTACTATCCCAGCCTTGCTCTTCGTCAGTTTGGCGGTGTTCAGTACCCACCTCGTCTAGGTGACTTGGATGCGGTGACTTTCGACTACATTCTCGACGAGGATATGTGGAGGCTCCTCTCCAGGATCGAGGTTATCTGGGAAGGCCGCCTTTCGGAGGCAGTCCTCATCGAGGATGGTTCGCCCAGAGATAGCTCTGTCACTTCTGATTTTGTCGAGTGGAGAGAGGGGTGGACTCCCTTTTTTACTCTCAGGCCTACAGTACGGCCAGGTGCATCGTACTTTTTGGTGTCTCGCTCTCTTCGGGTTTCAGCTCCTACTGCTCAGCCTGGGAGGGTTGCAATCTTGGAGAGGGAGCTTGAGGAAGCTCGAGCAGAGCTGGCATCACTACGCCTTGCCAGGGCATCTGACAGAGAGGAGTCTGCGGCTCGTGTGGAGTCCATGCGGAGTACCTTACACCACAACAGTGTGGCGGTGGCGAACCTTCGTCGCGATTTGGAGGTCCAGAGAGGGAATGTCTCTACTCTCCGAACGATGAATGACTTCATTCGCGAGCAACTCGAGATTTCTGAGGCAGCTAAGGATCATATAGAGGAGACCTTGGCTGAGACCCAGGGACAGTTGGAGACCGAGCAGGTTGAGAGGATTCGAGTCCAGGATGAGCTTGACTCTCTTCGTTCATACATCTAGGCTCTAGTTGATCCTTCCACAGGTCGTCCTCATGACATTGTGGCTCTCCGGCGAGCACTAGACGAGAGCGAGGCGGCACTTACATCTGCACGTACTTCCATAGGGGCCATGCGAGTCCAGATCAGCGTTCTTCAGGGTGATAATGGGGTCTTGCAGGCTGAGTTGGACTTAGTGCATGACGCTCTTGAGTCTAATGCTTCTTGGCTCAACCAGGAGGGTTTCCCTGTGGTCACAGCTCTTCATCAGATTAATCAGGTGATGGATTCTTTGGGTGCCAGGGCTCGCGCCGTCTTGGAGGAGCATGATGAGGGGGATCCGGCCTTTCCACTGCTTTGGGGAGATTCTGCAGAGAGACCTGCATACGTCTTGGTCATTAGTTAGTATACTTCAGGTAGCAGTGAGTAGTCAGTAGTTTTTGTATTCAAATGGTGAGTCATTCATAAATCCGAGTCGGATCATGCATGGCTCCCATTTTTAACTTCTAAGTTGATATATTTAGACATGCTTTCAAGACATCATGAAAAACCAAATGCATGTATTTATGAACTATGAATGAATGAAAGCACATATTTTGTCTATGAATATCTATATGAAAACCTATGAATTTGGCTTTTTATGAATCAATGGTGATAATTGAATAATGTTGTGGGAATGAACGTGAGAATTTACAAATTCGAAAGAGATAAGCATGGTGTGAATGATTGTGAGAATCTAATGATATGTCACTTGAAACTGGGTGTTTGGAAGGATACACTTGTGCTCCACCTCTTGATCCCCAAACATTCTCTTCATATCGAACGAACCGTACTGCTCAAAGGATAACATAGGTCGTTCTTTCGTCTAAAATCTCTTCACCACATAACAACCCCGATCACTAGTCTCGCACTGATTTGATGTCCGCCTTGTTGTGATACTGTCTTTTTTTTTTTTTTTTTTTTTTTTTTAGCCATATATTACCCTTAGCTTATACCAAGTCCAGCTTTCCACGTTACTTTTGCCTATGGCGCCCCTTCCAAGGTTTTCACCATACCCGCGGTAATTTCATCCGAGGGCAACGTCCTTACGGATTTTCGTCACTTCCCGGGTCTTCTTCAAAATTATCAAAATAACAAAATGGAACTTTGATGAATATTCCTCTTTGATTAAATTGACTAAAGTTATACATGATACTTAATTACAGAATCAGAATTGATAGGTGACCGGAACTCTTCGCCATCCATATCAGCCAGAATGATTGCTCCCCCTGAGAAGGCTTTCTTCACCACGTACGGACCCTCATATGATGGTGCAAACTTCCCTAGTGAATCTGATAGGGCCATGTTCCTCTTCTTTAGAACGAGATCTCCAGGTTGGAAAGTGCAAGGTCGAGCCTTCTTGTTGTAAGCTCTTTCGATCCGTCTCTAGTAGAGCTGTCCGTGGCACAGTGCCGCCAATCTCTTTTCATCTATGAAATTCAGCTGCTCATACCATGCTTGGGCCCATTCGGCTTCCTCCAGCTGAGTTTGTGACAGGATTCTCAAAGAAGGGATCTCCACTTCGACTGGCAGTACTGCTTCCATCCCATATACCAGAGAGTAAGGAGTGGCTCCAACAGATGTCCTCACCGACGTTCGGTAGGCACACAAGGCATAAGGCAGGTGTTCGTGCCAATCTTTGTATGTCTCGGTCATCTTGCTCAGAATCTTCTTCACGTTTTTGTTGGCAGCTTCTACGGCTCCGTTCATCTTCGGACGGTATGGCGCAGAGTTGTGGTGCTGGATCTTGAACTGCTGGCATAGCTGATCCATCATGCGGTTGTTTAGGTTGGAGGCATTATCAGTGATGAGCATTTCTGGCATTCCGTAACGGCAGATGATGTTGTTCTTCACAAACCGGGTGACCGCGACTTGAGTAACATTCTTAAAGAAACATGCCTCCACCCACTTGGTAAAATAGTCGATGGCCACCAGTATGAATTCATGCCCATTGGACGCCTTTGGGGTAATGGCGCCAATCACATCCATTCCCCAAGCTGAGAAGGGCCACGGCGAAGCCATAGTATGGAGATACTGGGGAGGTGCGTTCTTGCAGTTCTGATACATCTGGCACTTGTGGCACGTTTGGACATGTCTGATACAATCTCTCTCCATTGTCAGCCAGTAATAGCCAGCTCTCATAATCTTCCGGGCCAGGAAAGGTCCATTGGCGTGGGCTCCCATTAATCCCGCGTGCATCTCTTGAATCAATCGATTGGCTTCCTCTGCATCTACACATCGTAGGAGGGTGGCGTCATGAGTTTGCTTGTACAGGATCTCTCCGTTTAAGAAGAACTGGAAGGCCATCCTTCTGATGTACTTCTTCTCATTTTCGGTCGCCCGTGGCGGATACTCTCTGTCTTGGATGAAGCGCTTGATATCATAATACCATGGCTTGTTGTCTATCTCTGCCTCGACATTCATGCACTCTTCCACGCATACGCAGTACGCCGGGATGTCTCTAGTCTCGATTCGTAGCGGTCGCACATCATCCCCTTCTACTAGCTTGATTAGGCTTGCCAGTGTGGCGAGCGCATCGGCAAAGTGATTATGAGCTCTTGGGGTGTATGTGAAGGTGATATACTTGAACTTTGGGACTAGCCGGCTGATGTATCGTTGGTACGGGATGAGCTTGGGATCCCGAGCTTGCCATTCTCCGTTAGTCTGTGACACTATCAATAGAGAATCTCCGAAGACTTCCAGTTCATAAGCACCGAATTCTAAAGCCGCTTGCAGACCGACGATGCATGCTTCGTACTCAGTCATGTTGTTCGTGCAATCAAACCCCAGCTTAACGGCGATAGGAGTTTGTTGTCCTTTTGGCGACAGAGTTTGTTGCTCCGTCAAAGTAAAGCTTCCACTTGCCGTGATTGTCTTCGTCGACTGTCATTATGTCTTCATCTGGGAACTCTGAGTCCATCAACTCTAACTGCTCAGACGGGTAATCTGCCAAATAATCGGCTATGGCCTGTCCCTTGATCGCTTTCCGGGCCACAAACAAGATGTCGAACTCAGATAGGAGCACTTGCCATCGTGCAATCTTCCCAGTCAAGGCAAGCTTTTCAAAGATGTACTTGATCGGGTCCATCCGGGATACCAACCAAGTGGTGTACTAGAGCATGTACTGTCTCAGTTTCTTGGAGGCCCAAGCCAGTGCGCAGCACGTCTTTTCAACCAACAAGTAGTGGGTCTCTGGCTCCGTAAACTTCTTGCTGAGATAGTAGATTGCCTGCTCCTTCTTCCCAGTCTCGTCTTGTTGTCCCAACATGCAGCCCATAGATGCTTCTTGGACCGTGAGGTATAGGATGAGGGGACGTCCTGGAGTTGGCAGAACCAGGATGGGTGGGTTGAGCAGATACTCCTTGATCTTGTCAAAAGCTCTCTGGCAGTCTTCAGTCCATTTTATCTTCACATCTTTTCTCAGTAGCTTGAACAAAGGCTCGCAGGTCGCAGTAAGCTGTGCAATAAAGCGAGCTATGTAGTTGATTCTTCCCAATAAGCTTCGGATCTCTTTTTCTGTCTTTGGTGCGGGCATGCTTCGTATGGCTTGAACCTTTGCAGGATCAATCTCAATTCCCCTGCCGCTGATGATGAAGCCTAACAACTTTCCGGATGTGACGCCAAAGGCACACTTGTTCGGGTTTAGTCTGAGCTGATACTTCTTCAGTCGCTGGAACAGCTTACGTAGGTCTGTGAGATGATCCTGTGCGGTACGAGACTTAGCAATCATGTCATCCACGTAAACCTCTATCTCATGGTGAATCATATCGTGGAAGAGGGTGACCATGGCTCGCTGATAAGTGGCTCCTGCGTTCTTCAGACCGAAAGGCATGACATCATACACAAAGGTTCCCTAATGTGTGACGAAAGCAGTCTTGGATTTGTCTTCTTCGGCCATTTTAATCTGATTGTACCCTGAGAATCCGTCCATGAATGAGAACACGGCATTCGTTGCTGTATTGTCGACCAGGGTGTCAATATGAGGTAGGGGAAAGTTGTCCTTCGGGCTGGCTCAGTTCAGATCCCGATAATCCACGCACATTCTAACTTTTCCATCCTTCTTCGGGACCGGGACTATGTTGGCTACCCAGTCCGAATAGGTTACTGTGCTGAGGAATCCTGCCTTCAATTGCTTTTCCACTTCCTCCTTGATCTTCAAAATGACTTCAGGCTTCATTCGTCGCAGTGCTTGTTTGACGGGCTTGCATTCTGGTTTCAACGGAATCTTGTGGACCACTATGTCTGTGTCTAGGCCTGGCATGTCTTGGTAAGACCAGGCGAAGATCTCGTGGAACTCTCTTAATAGTGCGATGAGCACCTCTTTTTGCTCTGTGGTGCAGCGGGTCCCAATCTTGACTTCTCTCGGTTCTTCACCTTCATCGGCCAGATTGACGATCTCTAGTTCCTCTATGTTGGGTTTGGACCCCTCGTCTTGTCTCTCTAATGCCTCAAGGATGTCATTTGGCAATTCGATTTCTTCGTCAGAATTATCTATGTTATCCAGTGAGCAATTCGTTTTGTTGTCAATTTCGGAGACGTGGGGATCGTTTGAGGTTTTGCGTGTAATCCTGGAAAGGATGGCGGATGGAAAAACGGTAAGGAAATTAAAAAGGGAAGCCATTCGTTTTGTATGATGGCGTGTTGGATTTATTTAATTCATGGAATAAACACGTGACATATCATTTGAAATATGGAAACGGAAATATTACAATGATGAAATGATTATGATTGTGGCATGATATCTTGAAAGCATAAAATAAACATAGAAACCCGAAATTTGTTCGATACAAAAATTCCCGAGTTATTGATGGACTCAAAACCCGAGTCATCAATAACTGGGATACCGCTTACTCATTGCTACTTGAAACACGCTGTAGCAATGGCACACAGGTCCACATCTTGGCTTCTTCTCCCTGTTGGCAGTGGCGGGTCGGTGGTGTGATGGTGGAATCCTCCTCCTCGGCGATGGTATGAATGCTCAACCCTTCAACCATGGGGCCAGCATATTCTTCTTCAGCAGTGATGGTGATGACGTTGCTTGATGGTGGAATCTTGATTGGCTCTTCTTCAACAATGGCGGTGTTGCCTGGGTCTTTGGCTGGTGGCAGTGGCTTGGCTTTCTCTTCTTCCTCTCCCTCAGTCAGTGCTGGTAGGGATGACATGCCCGATTCTTCTTTGATCTCCACGATCACCTCATTTACTCTTGGGTCAGGAATGACGTAGGGTTCTTCATCTTCCTTCAAACCCAAATATTCCAGAATCGAATGGGGATTGAAGCGGTACCGTTCCAAAAAGGCTCTTGCCAACTCCTCCCAATCAGTAAGGTTCCTCAGCTGATAGAACCAGGCAGCTGCTTGTTTTAACAGGCTTTCAGGAAATACCGAGATCATTAGAAGTTTGTTTTCCACATGTAAGGCCATCTTCTCGCCGTACTTCTGCAAGTGGATCTCTGGATTCCCATTCTCATAAAATATTTCAAATTCTGGCGTCTCGAATCCAGGTGGCACTATCAGACATGGGAATTGGAGTAGGTCAGAGAAATCTACATCCCTCCATTCGCCAGTGTCATCCTCCATGAAGTATCCTCGGGTGTCTCCTTCATCCATTAGGTCATCAAGATCCATCTCGTCTTCCACGATGTCGTCTAGGTTGAGCTCCGCGTACCAGTCAAAATCTGACGGATCGTTTGGTTGATGGTTCTCTTCCGACGGTATCTCTTCTCTCCCCACTAGCCCTTTCTCCATTAGGTCGGTGACCTTCTTCTTGAATTCCTCGCAACTTTCTAAGCTGTGCCCTCTTGCCCCCGAGTGGTATTCGCATGCATCCCTTGTTGATGGCCCTGGTGGTGCTTCTAACGGGGTGATGTGTCTCTGCTTCTCCAATGTATAAAAGAGACGTCTCCACGCGATACGTTCTTCGCCCCTTTCCTCTATCTCAACCATGTTTACACCTCCCTCTGGATGATTGGGCAAAGGGTTAGTGGTGATGTTAGGCAGTCCCTCAAACTTCAGGACTCCGTGGTCGATTAGGTCTTGAACCCAATGTTTCAGTTGGTTGCAATTTTCCACTGTGTCTCCCACTTCCCCAAAGTGGAAATCGCAGGTCGAATTTGGGTTGAAATCCTTTCTTTGTGGGCCGTTGTAAGGTCTTGGGACGACAGGCGAGATTAGGTTCTTTTCTATCAGGATGGGGTACAACTCCATCAGGGGTATGGGTAATGGCGTGAATTGTCTAAACTCTTTTCTAGGAAACCTATTGTCATTGTATTGGTTTCCTACTGGCCTTGCCGATATTTGGGGTGCTGGGGCCGGGGCTGGAACCTGAGTTGGAGCCGGAGTCGGAGTAGGCCTGGGTTGCATCGGTTGCATGGTGAAGGTTGGGAGGACTTGCCTCGGTCTTCCATTGCTTCTCCCTATCATTTGCACATCTCTTTCCTTCTTCTTCGTTGGAGCTTTCTTGGCGGCTTGTTCGGCTAATGCCATTAGAGCCGTCATGTCCACTATCTTCTTTGTCTTCAAGGCATCTTCAATCCTCTCGCCTACTGGTATCAGGTCAACAAAGAACTGCATTTGTAACCCTATCATCCGGTCGAAGTAGGGATTCTTTAGTGTGTCGACGAAGATCTTGATCATCTCTCTCTCGTCTAGTGGCGGGCGTGCTCGAGCCGCCTTCTCTCTCCACCTTTGGGCATATTCCCTGAAGGTTTCATTGCTCTTTTTCTCCATCCTCTGAAGATCGAACCGGTCCGGAGCTATTTGGGAGTTGAATCCGTATTGAGCCAGGAAGGTATCTGCCAGTTCTTTCCAATGAGAGATCTTCTTCAACTGTGAGTACCATTCTCCTGCATTCCCTGTCAGGGTATCTCGAAATGTCTGAATCAGCAACGGCTCATTGTCGGCGTGTGGCGCCTTCTTCCGGCAGTACATTTGCAGATGGATCATGGGGTCTCCTCTCCCGTTGTATTTTTCGAACTCCGGGGCCTTGAACTTGGGTGGCACCATCATGTTGGGAAACCAAGACATGCTTGAGAAATCTGTGTTCCCGAAAGAGTTCAAGCCCTGTATGAGTCTGATCTTCTCTTCCAGGCTATCAATCTTGCTTTCTAACTGGGACTTTCCCTTCTGGCTTTGGTGGCGTTGGCGGCCTTGGTGGAATGGCGTTGGTGTTGGAATGCCCTTCCGGTTCTTCACTGTTGGTGTCCTTGTCATCTTCCTTCCTTTGGTTCTCATCATCCGGGTTTCGCTTTGCTATTAGTTGCACAAAGCTGAGGAGTTCATCGAACTTTCGTTCAAGAGCGACCATCCGAATCTCTTGCTCGCTGGGTCCGGGTCCACTTGTCTCTCCAGCCATTTGATCGTGAATGTAAATACAACCTAGAGAGGTAAACAAGTCAAGTTAGACCTTGAATTCACAGTTGAGTGCATGACCTTGGCTTACTTTGCCAGTAAACCATGGCTAAGTATGTATGCATATGTATGGTATGCATGAATGCAATATGCATTGGCAAATGGATGGATTTTCCCATTGGGTTGCCAAAATTGGCGAGCCTTTCGGCTCATGGTTTTATTTTGTCATTTTTGGGTGACCAACATAGGTAAAGAGAGTTAGCAACTCGAGTATGTACGGGGTGGTTTTTGTCAACAAAGAAATAGGCTTTCATACTACCATGAATTTGGCGGGCCTTTCGGCGCTCGGTCCCATTTTTGAAAGATTTTTGGGGAACTGGTGTCAGGTGGTATGAAAGTCGTATTCTTGGTTGAACTCAACGGGTGAACATCTACATTCCTATACAGAGTTTAGAACTCCTAAGGTTCATACATATACGGACTTATCAACGAAGAGGTAGACTTTCACACTATCAAAATTTGACGAGCCTTTCGGCGTTCGGTTCTATTTTGAAAGATTTTTGAGAACCAATGTCGATTGGTGCGAAGGTCGTACTCTTGGTTGAAGACGACACGACTCTATGCACAATGGCTGTAAGCGTATCAACGAAAAGATGGACTCTCACATTACCAAAATTCGACGAGCCTTTTGGCGTTCAGTTCCATTTCGAAAAAAAAAAAAAAAAAATTTTAGGAACCGGTGTCGGTAAATGTAAGGGTCGTACTTTTGGTTGAAGACGACGTGACTCTATACACAATGGTTACAATCATACCAACGAAAAGATAGGCTCTCACATTACCAAAATTTGACGAGCCTTTCGACGTTCGGTTCCATTTTGAAAGATTTTTTGGAAACCGATATCGGTAAATGCGAGGGTCGTACTTTTGGTTGGACGACGCGACTCTATACACAATGGTTACAATCGTACCAACGAAAAGGTAGGCTATCACATTACCAAAATTTGACGAGCCTTTCGGCGTTCGATTCCATTTTGAAAAAAAAAAATTTTGGGAACCGGTGTTGGTAAATGCGAGGGTCGTACTTTTGGCTGGACGACGCGACTCTATACATAATGGTTACAATCGTACCAACGAAAAGGTAGGCTCTCACATTACCAA
>BKZX01025647.1:0-25407 GCA_014362285.1 Fagus crenata | reverse complement strand
CATATATTCATGTAGAAACATCTTTCAGTGTTGGGATATACTGTTGGTTTGAAAATGATGATTATTCAATGAAAATTACAAACAAAGGTTTGGATACAGTATACCACAAAGTCCAAGAAATCTTTAGAGCCATTGATATGTCAAGCAATAGGTTTGTTGGAGAGATTCCAGAATCCGTTGGAGATTTAAAAGGCCTTAATATGCTCAATCTTTCTAATAACATTCTCACTGGACACATCCCACAATCGTTAAGGAATCTTACAGAGTTAGAATCATTGGACTTGTCTCAAAATAGACTGTCGGGGGAGATTCCACCACAGCTAGCACAACTTACATTCCTCAAATGGTTCAATGTTTCTCATAACTATCTCACTGGCTCTATACCTCAAGGGAAACAATTCAACACATTTGGAATCAGTTCATTTGAGGGAAATTTAGGTTTGTGTGGGAATCCATTATCAATGAAATGTTGGGTTTCTGAATCTTCACCACCTCCACCTTCAATTTCTAAACAAAGTCAAGACTGTGTCGGGTCTCTCTTTGAATTTGGTTGGAAAATAGTTTTGGTTGGGTATGGATTTGGACTAATCGTTGGAATGATAATTGGCAACATTGTGGCTTCAAAAAAATATGATTGGTTGATGAAGACCTTTGGAATGAGGCAAAGGATACGAGGGAACATGAGAAGGAAACGTAGGAATTGAGCATGCATCTTGCGTGCACCTACGAAAGTTTTATGGAGCTTTTTTTTTTTTTTTTTTTTTTTTTTTTTTTTTTTGTATTAGTATTAAACTATATGATATCGTGTACTTCCTATGTAATAAAAATTGTGTTCTACACATTTTGATTGTGCCTAGTGTATTAATTTTTTTTAATTTTTCCTCTTAGGCTAGATGAATAATATTTTTGTCTATTTATTTTATACATGAAGACGTGAGAAAAGAATCCTTACCACAGTTTTATAAGTACATATTAAAAATATTAAGCTAGTTCTACTAAGAGATCCCCACTTGTTCATTTAGTCAATTATGATGTAAGCTATCAACAACCTTTTAGTTTCTCTTTCCGTGGTGTCGATTCGCTACAATAGAGTTCAATAAGATTTTCGACACAATTATAAATTTTTTCCAACAACCGAAATGGTATATTATAATTGATATATAACAAGCGCAGTTTTAGTGGTAAGTTCATGTTACACCAATCACAACTTTCAAATACTTACCGCAGCCTATGCCATCGTCTAGTACATCTACTTTCAATCACCTCCATACGAATTTCCAATTTGTTTCACTACAACCGAGTCCATAAACTAAAATAAAATTATTCAGTATTTCTGGAATATGGTGACTTTGTACTCCATCAATATTGAATTCCCTGAATGGTTACCCAAAACCGAAGGGTATATTATAGACTTGCACCCAAAACGATGGCTTTGTAAATTAAATATTCAACAGTTACAGATCTGCCTTAGCTACTAGGCTCCTGAAAGAGGATAAGGTGCCTACCAAATGAGGCAAGACAAACTTCCACATAAAGGTTTTGGAGAACACTTTTCTTTAATGGGTTTTATTTACTTGTTTTAATCAAACTTGAGTCTTTACGTGGTAAAATATTAATTAGATTTGTTTAAGAATACATTTTGCTTGAACATCAATTTTTCTAAAGCCTTAAATTGGTTCCTAAGTTGTAAAAGGATAATTAAGAAGTCTCTATAATATTCTTTAATAACCCTCTAGTGGATCCCAAATATCAACCTTCTGGATTCAAAGTGTTTTAGGGTTTCATCCTGTAGTAAATCTTCCTTCAATGTCATGTTGTGTAAGCTGACCAGCCATCAACAAATTAAGTATTTAAATACACGTAAGAGTGCAGTATAAGACACGCTAAAGCTAGCTCTCGATTAATTCTACAGATGTCGTTAATAATATTGGCTAATTGTCTTCATGAGTCTACGAACAATATTAATATATTAACTCTGTTTAATATACTAATGTTAAAGAACAATTTCAACAACTAAAGATAGAAATTTTGTTCCACTGAGGACGACATACGGTGACTTAATTTGTTAGGTAAGGACCAGAAAAGTCTAGTTGAATAACTTTATATATATTAAGCTGGCCTCATTTTGTTGGGGAATTGACGGCCACGATCTCTTTTATGCAATGTTTCTTAGGCTAATATTTTGACTCAAACTTTGAACATACATGCAATATATTTATTAGCGGAATATTTTTTTTCTTTTTTTGGACCATTAATTGTTGATTAGAAATTTCAAGCGTGTTAATGGCCATGGCCAGCAGAGTGGTATAAGATCAATATGGGATTGTTTCCATTGGCCAGGAAGAAAAGAAAATGAGAGTTGTTAGTATTTTTTTTTATAAGTAATGAGAGTTGTTAGTATTAATTATTATTTTTCTAATGGATGAATATTCAATGTTCTATTGACCACCGATTTATATAATAATGTTGGAGCCTTTTGCTCAATCATTTTCTTGGTCAGTTACTGATTAATGTAAGAACTTCTTGTACAAATTCTCTTGGTTTTGGAGCGATTTCAAATTAAATCCTATATTTTAATATTTTTAATTAAATTTTGACCATATAATTGAATATCTATTGATTTTAATTCTCTAAGATCAAGAGATGGGATGACGACAAGGATCTAGTTCGCTGCTATTGTCACTCACCTATGGAGGTGAATGCAGTGAGTGGTTGTAGCCAAATTTGGTCGTCAGAGCAGTGGCCTAGCTCCCCGATCAGTTGGAATATACCAAGGTTACAAGTCATGTGGGAAAAGAAATGTGCTTGGATCTATCGGAGGGTATTTGGGTCTTTTCAATTTTGGTGAGTTGAGTGACAATGATTCGACTTGGTTAATTACAACCCATGGCATTTAACTATTGGGTTGGTGGATGAATGATGCAGTTCATCTGGTAGACTGAATAATTTCTCCAATCCCTCCACTAAACAATGCTACAATTGTCTTGAACTTTAAATGAAAGATGTTCCAGCGAGTGACTCGTTCGTGGTGCCGAGTCGCTCTAACATTTAAAAATAAACAAAAAATAGAAATGGGAAACTAGTAGTATGGAGAAGGAATTTTGTGAGTGGCTATCTAGCTATCATTTGACTTGGTATGAAGAATGGAGTGTGAATGCTCATTACCATATCTCTACAAAATAAGAATTTTACAATAATTTTTATGTTCAAAAGTTGGTATCTTTCTCTGCATTCACAAACCTTGGACACTAGAGGGAGAAAGTAGTAATTGCTGCTCTGAATTTTACAAAGATTTTCTAGGCTTTTTACTTGTTAGGCTCAGCTCTTCGAATAATTGCAAGAAGTATTTCCATGAAGACAAATCATAGTTGCAGCACACATCTAGGGTTGTCAATTGGGACAGCTTAAGTGGAATTATTAGATTAGTAAACTATTAGAATTAATTATTGTACCATAAAATTAAGGATTTATGTATTATTGTAAATATTTTTGAGTATTTTTTTTTTATTTATATCGAAAGAAATATAAAAAACGAGATCAGAAAGTATTTGATATTATTGCAAATCACTTTAGAGCCAAACCGTTGCATAATGTTTATGGTGTTGGACTGTTGTCTAAAAGCGTTAGCATAATGTACGTCTTTATCTTTGAGTATTTGATCAAGTCTTTGTTTTTTATTATATGTTTTGTTTTCTTGTAAATGTAAGTTGTCATTACTCGTGTTTGGAGGGTTGATATGAATTAGTCCTATATAAATCCTAGCTCATGTTTTTTTTTTCGGAGTTGGCATTAACTTGAGAAGGACTATTGTAATTGCGTATTATAATAGTGGATTTATTCGGAGTTTGTCCCGTGGTTTTTTCCCTTCAAGGAGAAAGGGTTTTCCACGTAAATATTTGTGTTCTTGTGTGTGATTGATATCTTGGTGATTGATTAAATTGTTTATAGAATTCCTTAATTCACATAAGACTAGATTATGGTTCCAAAAAAGGGGTATCAATGCTTCCGCTGCGCCCAACATGTTGAAGCATGAAAGCTGATGATTTATTCGTTACTGTAAAAATGTCCACTATGTTATTTTCCATCTCAATCGATTATGATCATTATATACACAAATGAGTTGGTTGAGTTGGTCTTAAAGATTGCTAAGTATATATACGGTTAGGATCGAGGAGTGTTGGTATACAATATCCAATATATGCCACTTTATTTTTGTGTTGTTTTGGACACTATAGTTAATAGCTTCCTTATACTTGAACTATTTTTTGCTTGGTTGATTTGTGATTGTCTATTTTTGGCACCCAAAAACTAATTAAGATTCTATATTTTTTTGTCAAATTTGTAATACTATACTAAGATTCCATTTTAAGAGAAATTCCAGGTTACTTTTGGAATTTCATTCATTCATTGTTTACACTCCCTAATGAATGGACATGCAAGATGAAATTGCTCTCTACCCAAATGGAAACAAATAAAATAAGATGCAAAAAAAAAAAAAAAAAAAAAAATTGCTAGGGTATAGGGCTAGTACCAGTTAAACGTTTTAGAAAAAAAAAAAAAAAAATTGTACTCTACTGTAGTGAATCGACACCAGGAAAAAAAAAAAATTAAAAAGGTTTTTGATGCCAAGTGGGATCTCTTGAGTTAAATAAAATTGATACAGTAGAATTAGCTTAACAATTTTAATATATACTAATAATAGTGCGGTGAGGATTCTTTTCTTATCTTGGATAAAAAGTCTTATTTATAAGAGGCCAAAATGCAAAAAGACCCCTTGGGGTTTTGGTCAGTTGCAAACTGACCCCCTGTGGTTTTAATTTCACATTATAACCACCTGGGGTTTATAGATTCATAAAATTAACACCTCAACTCAACAACCGTTTAATTTATTGTGAAAGATAACAGCCACACGTGCGACTGTGTGAGAGAGAAAAGAAAAACAAAACAAGATTGAGAGAGAAAGAGCCGTGCGATTGAGAGAGAAAGAAGGTTCTGGGTTTGATGACTTTGATCAATCAACACCAACAAAGCTTAATCACAAACAGACCCGCCCATTCAACAATAAAAAACACAACTCCAACATTACAACAACCCAATCTGAACAACCACAACACAGATCTAAAACCAATCTCAACCAAATCTACAAACCCAAACTACTCTATAAACAAACCACAGCAAAACCAACTTCCTTTGCAACCTCTAACCACCAGGAAAAGCGCATTCGTGCCGAGGTGGACGATTGGAGGCCACCGCACGAGGGGCAGCGAAGCCCACAATGGGCGGAGATAAACCCCACTAGCGAAACCCACGGCTCACAAAAAAACGAGAAACCAAACGAAAGAGGCGAGGCTCTTACCGAGCGGTGATCGGAGTATCAACCCACGAGTGGCAGAGATGAGACCCATGAGGGGTGGAGGTGAGACCCATGAGAATGTTTCCAGATCTACTTTGTTTCCAGATCTACTTCTTTTTAATTTTTAGTTTATGCTTTAACCCCCTCAAATTTAAATCTTAATTTTTTTTTACCTATTTCGAAGTCTTTCTCGCAGCACCGCTCGGTGAAGAGGAAGAAAAGAAGAAAAATGGTATGCTACTTGAGAAACTCAGCCAAACCTTCTTTCTCTCTCAATCGCATGACTCTTTCTCTCTCAACCTTGTTTTGTTTTTCTTTTCTCTCTCTCACAGTCGCACGTGTGGCTGTTATCTTTCACAGTAAATGAAACGGCTGTTGAGTTGAGGTGTTAATTTTATGAATCTATAAACCCTAGGTGGTTATAATGTGAAATTAAAACCACAGGGGGTCAGTTTGCAACTGACCAAAACCCCAAGGGGTCTTTTTGCATTTTGGCCTTTATAAGATAAACAGACAAAAAAAAAAAAATGATCATGTAGCCTAAGAGAAAAATGAAAAATATATATATATATATCGAGAAAAAAAGGAATACACTTGGCACAATCATAATGTGTAGAACAAAATTTTTATTATATGGTAAGTACATGATATCATATAGTTTAATACTAATAGTACCTAAAAGAAAACAATAAGACAAAGAGGAAGGAACAAATTAAAGACATAAATATAGAGCCATAAAAAAAGGGACAAGAGAAGATTAAAAAGAACTCCATAAAACTTTCTGCATATTTATATATTTGCAAGATGGAAGCTCAGTTCCTATGTTCCCTTCTCACGTTCCTTCGAATCCGTTGCCTCATTCCAAAGGTCTTCATCATCCAATTATGTTTTTTTGTAGCCACAATGTTGCCAATTATCACTCCAATTATTAGTCCAAATCCATAGCCAACCAAAACTATTTTCCAACCAAATTCAAAGAGAGACCCAGTAGAGTCCTGACTTTGTTTAGAAATCGAAGGTGGAGGTGGTGAAGAATCAGAAACCCAACATTTTTTTGATAATGGATTCCCACACAAGCCAAGATTTCCCTCAAACGAATTGCTTTCAAATGTGTTGAATTGTTTCCCTTGTGGTATGGAGCCAGTGAGATTGTTATGAGAAACATTGAACCATTCGAGGAAAGTAAGTTGTGCTAGCTGAGGTGGAATCTCCCTTGAGAGCCTATTTTGAGAAAGGTCCAATGATTCTAGCGACGTAATATTCCCTAAAGATGGTGGGATGTGTCCAATGAGAATGTTGTTAGAAAAATTTAACATATGAAGCCCCTTTAATAAATCTCCAATGGATTCAAGAATCTCTCCAACAAACATATTGCTTGAAATATCAATGGCTCTAAAGAATTCTTGGACCTTGTGGTATACCATATCCAGACCTTTGTTTGTTATTTCAATTGAATACATCATATTTATAGACATAACTTGTTTCCCCACTCTCAAAGATTTTTCTAGTTCAATATATGTCAACTGGTGTTCACTGTCCAATTTCGAGGCATTTGTCATGAAGGAATTTAATGGAAAAGTTCCTGTAAAACTATTGTATGAGAGATCAAGAGCTTGCAAGTTGGGGAACGTGTAATTGGTTTTAGAACTCTCTAATAATTGACCATAGAATTTGTTGGACCTCAAGAGGAGAAGCTTTAAATTTGGAAGATTTCCCAACCCAGAAGGAAAAGTGTCATTGAATTGGTTA
This sequence comes from Fagus crenata, assembly GCA_014362285.1. Taxonomy (NCBI): domain Eukaryota; kingdom Viridiplantae; phylum Streptophyta; class Magnoliopsida; order Fagales; family Fagaceae; genus Fagus; species Fagus crenata. The sequence continues at coordinate 18,305 of BKZX01025647.1, read as the reverse complement.
TTACTAACATCAATTGACTCTAGCTTCGTACAATTGGTGAATGATCTTGGTAACAATCCTTGGAATTCGTTTCCTTCCAAACTAATCATCCTCAATTCCAACATATTCTGCAAGCATTGAGGAAGTGAACCACTAAAATAGTTATGAGACACATCAAGGATTTGAAGAGAAGTCGTGTTGCAAATCAATAGTGTACCACTAAGGTTATTATTAGCGATATTAAGAATATTAAGATTGTTCAAATTAAAGATGGAGATTGGAATCTGGCCTTGAAACTCGTTGCCTAGAAGATCTAACAAATATAATTGTGAGGTTACCGATTGAAAATGGTATTGAACCAGTTAATCGATTGAGGCTCAAGTCAAGGAAAACTAGTCGTGTCAGGTTCGCAAGCCCAAAAGGGATTGGACCAGTCCAATGATTATAACTGAGCGCTACAAAAGCAAGTTGGATGAGATTTCCAATGGAAGGTGGGACGTTGCCTACCAAAGAGTTATATACGAGGTTAAGTAATATGAGATTTGTGAGGTTACCGATTGAAGATGGAATGTTTCCTGAGAAGTTGCAATTATACAAATTCAAATAAATTAGGGAGTAGAGGTTTCCCATTGAAGCGGGTAGCTCACCGGAGAAACTGGTGGTTGCGAGGCTTATTTCCTCAAGGGGACTGCTCTAATATTGAAAGTCAGGCTAAGAACCTATGAGATCTTCGTTGTAATTCACATTAAGAACACGTAAATTCGGTAGCATAAAGATATCTATTGGAAATTCCCCATGCATTCCACGTTCTTTTAGATGAAGGGACCTTAATGTAGACAACTTTGCAAAGATATTAGGCACTGTGGAAGATATATTCACCCACGTCAGATCAAGATGTTCTAGGTGGGTTAAATTTACAACTAGGCTTGTTAGGCTCAACTTTGTCAATTGCAACAAGACTTTTTGAGAAGACAAATCAAAGTTCCAACCCATATCTAGGGCCGACAATTGGGACAACATTGAAACTTCAAATGGGATTTGATCAAAAAACCTAGAAGAGAGATTGAGATACGTGAGTCTTGAAAGATTACCTACCTGGGATGGGATTTGAGAGTAGTTAAAGTGATTGTGAGCAAGGTTAAGGCTTTGTAGGTGAACAAGACGGAAGAGACTGCTATTGGAGTTAATTGAACCATAGAGACAACTGCTACTCAGGTCAAGGCCAATAACATGACCTGTGTCCTCATCGCAGCCAACACCATCCCATGAACAGCAATAACTGCTTTCTCCCTCTAGTGTCCAAGATTCAACCTTTGGATATGCAAAATGATCATCTGAAGAAGCAGACTTGTTTATGATAAAGCTTTCCTTGAATTGCAACAAGGCTGAGCCCTCATCATCATGGCATAGTGGCTGCATGAAAGGAGACGAATGACTGAGTAGTATAAGATGAAACAGAGGGAGTAAGTAAAGGAAGCGCATCAACATGAAGCAACAAAACGAAGACCCCATGATGATGTACAAATTATGTTTAGCACTCTTAGCTGTGTAGGGGAATGCAAATTACCATGCAATTATTTATAGAAAAAACAACTACTTCGGGTACATATCGATCATTTTAGAGCCAAGCCGCTGCATATATAATGTTTATGGTGTTGTCTAAAATAATTATTTATTCCATGACTTAAAAGTCAAAAGCGTTAGCTTGAAAAACGTGAAGTGGCAAAGTATAATGCATGTCTTTATGTTTGAGTATTTGATCAAGTCTTTGTTTTTAATTATATGTTTTGTTTTCTTGTAAATGTAAGTTGTCATTTCTCATGTTTGGAGGGTTGATATGAATTAGTCCTATATAAATCCTAGCTCATGTTTTTTTTTTTCTTTTTTAAATTAGTTAGCTTTTGAATTTTGAGAAGAAATATCTTTTCTTGTTTAACTATTATATATGATATTATCTTTAGATAGATTTTGATAGATTGTGCTTGACTTGAGTCTCAATCGATTAGTCCTTACCTAACAAATTTAGTCTCGTATGCCGTCCTCGGAGGAACGAAATTTCTATCTTTAGTTGTTGATATTGTTCTTTAACATTAGTATATTAAATATAGTTAATATATTAATATTGTTGGTGGACTCGTGAAGACAATTAGCCAATATTATCAACGGTATCTGTAGAATTAATCGAGAGCTTTAGCGTGTCAAATACTTAATTTGTTGGTGGCTGGAAAACTTATCCTAACCAACTCAGTTGGTATCACTGTTTGGACCACTAGAACAGCAGCCTTGTCCTCATCAGATGACACCAATTTGCAACTACAGCTCTTAAACACAGGAAATCTTGTTCTTCATAGTTCCAAAAGTGTTGTCATCTGGGAAAGCTTTGATATACCTACAGATACTCTTCTTCCTCAACAAACACTCACAATGGTTTCGAGCCTTATCTCGAAAAGAAGCCAAGATGACTATTCTTCTGGCAACTACAAGCTCTTTTTTGACAATGATAATGTGCTCCGCCTACTTTTCCAACAATGTCTAGTGCTCAATTAGGTGGGGAATGAGTAATGTTAGTGGCCTAACAAATAATATAGGCTTAAATTATAATATATAAAGTTATAGAGAAAGTAGCAGAAGAGATCTTTTTTCTCATCTCTATCCCCCATTCAATAATGAATTTGACTATATCATCCCATTATTTCATAGAGACGAGCCAATGAGACCAAAAATAATGATGAGATAAATTGAGAAATAGGACTATGTGATAGATAGTCTTATTTAGAATTTTTTAATATTTTTTGACTTAATGAAATGGCCAACAAAAGTGCTCAATTAGGTGGGGAATGAGTAATGTTTGTGGCCTAACAAATAAAATAGACTTAAATTATAATATATAAAGTTATAGAGAAAGTAGCAGAAGAGATCTTTTTTCTCATCTCTATCCCCCATTCAATAATGAATTTGACTCTATCATCCCATTATTTCATAGAGACAAGCCAATGAGACGAAAAATAATGATGAGATAAATTGAGAAATAGGACTATGTGATAGACAGTCATGTTTAGAATTTTCTAATATTTTTTAACTTAATGAAATGGCCAACAAAAGTGGTATTATTCCTATAAGATAATATTTATATTTCTGAATTTTGTTTCAAGTGTTCGTGGTTTGGCTCATTCAAATTTTAATGGGTAAAATACAAAAACTATCATTGAGGTTTGGGCTAATACCAAATACTACAATTTTTTTTTTTTTTTCTCAAAAGATTCCAATTTGCTCCTTATCCATAAATAAACAACAAATTTCATACTTTTTACAATAATGTTATAGACACAATATATTTTATAATTACTAAGATGATAGATTATAATTAGTACAATATCACTTTCACACAAAATTGTCACTGACATTATTTTTACTACCAATCACAATCTACCATTTTAGTAGTCGTGAAATATATTGTAGATTTTTATGAGATTGGTATGGTGATTGTTGAGTTTATATTAAATTTTGTGATATTTGCAAACAACCTTAAAACAAACAGACCCAAAATGATGAATATACCTAGAAAGCTTGGGGGAAACAACTCAAATCTAGCCAAGCTCATCACACTCGATAGAAAGGACAACTACAACGTCCTTCAAGACCTTAAAATAAATTCTCAAGTGGCAGAAAAAAGAAGTTGAAGATGCTGCTTGTTAGCAAGACTAAAACTAGTGAAACTGAGAAAGTAATGAAGACTTTAGAAAACATAGCTGTTGATTATCTTATTCCAATCTCATGAATAATGGCTGAGGAGGCAGGCTTGTCCATGCATGCCTCCCACACAAGCATGATAATCTGGGCTTCTTTGGCAACACTTTCACATGGTCGAAAAAAAGAAATGGGCTGGAGACACCATATAAAGAAAAGATTACAGAGTTGTTCCATAAAAGTTTAGTTAAACACTTCCCTACAATTTCTTCTGGTCACTCACCATATGCTTCATTCCTTCTACCCTTTCCATCAACTTCTTTTCTGTAGCAATACTAGTTGGGTCAGCATATACTGGACTGGTTTAAAGGTGACCGTTTTGTGTCGGGTCATTTTAATTGGGGATATCTTCTCCATATATATTTCTCATCATCTAAGTTCCCCTAATCATTAGGGGAGCTTGGACTCCCTTCCCCTTCATGATTGGGCTAATCCTTGCACTTCCTCTCTCAATTGGGCTTGGCCGTAGACTAGAGCGGCTAGAAGGTCATTCAAATTGACATTGTTGTTTGATCATTCTTGAGCCATTGTGAAATCTGATGAAGTAATTGGGCTTTTTGAAGGAAGTATGATAAGTGGGCTTTTGTCTGAGCTAGGTGGATTTGACCTTTGGATTGATTTTTCAACAGTTGGGCTTGATTATTGCAAGCCTTAGAACAATGATTTTAGACCTATAACTTCTTTTGTGAAATGGGTCCTTATGTTCATTTTACTCTTGAAACATAGTCCTAAACTTTACTTTACATGCACTTCAACCGAGGGATTTTGCACAATAATCCATTTTTTAAAAATATTTTGCAAAAAAACACTGTTTTAAAATTATTGAGCAATGCAGCTTTTTTTGGAACTCATCTCTTCCAATTAGAAATCGTCTCTTCAAGAGATGAGTTCCTACCAAAAAAAAAAAAAAAAAATTAGAGACGAGTTCACAAAAAAAAAGAAAGAAAAAAAAAAAAAGGCTATTTATCTCAATAGTTTCCATCATTTTTTTTTTTTTTTTTGGCTGCAAAATAGTATTAAAAATAATATTATTAAGCAAAAAAATTCCATTTTGACTCATTAGTTAAATGACTGCAAACATTGAACTTGGACCTTGATAAAATCTGGTATCTCTCAAGCTGTAACCATCCGGTATCTCTTAAGCCATTTCCATTTGGTATCTCTTAAGCCGTTGGTCTGGTATTTCTTCTCTCAAGCCATAGCTAGTTGGTATCTCTTAAGCCATTGGTCTGGTATCTCTTCTCTCAAGCCGTAATCCGGTTCTACTACATTCCAAACTCAAACTTCCACCATTTTGAGTTTGAAGGGGGATGTTAGATATCATTAATCCCACATTGGAAAGAATTGGATTGAGTAATGAGTATATAAGTCATGGGCAATTCTCACCTCATAATTAAGGTGTCTTTTGAGATTGAGTTAGGTCCATTAGATTTTAACATGATGTGTATCTATTTTGACGCACTTATTACGAGGGTATAAAAAAAACCCTCGATAATAACATACAATTTGAAGGATTACGTAAAAAAGTAACATGCCTATTTCAACTGCCAAGAAAAACCTTCGATAATAGCATATAATTAGATGGTATGCATATTCTATATTTACTGGCCAAACTCTTTTGTTTATTACAATTCATGCACATAATACATATGCGTGTATCATATTTTTAAAAATTATCAAGTTATTTTTCAATAACAAAAGCTTGCATCTCGATCTTATTTTAACTCTTATATCATTGAGTAAGGGGATTAGATGTAGAATTGTTTCAACAAGATAAATATGCTAACGTTATACCTGCAATAGGAAGGCCATTGTTCTACCGATAGATGGAACAAAAGAAGGCTTTGGAACTGGAATAGAATTGGCACATATTCAAGTGTGAAGAATATTTCAAATACATTCATTCAAAGAAAGAAAAAAGAAAACCTCAAGCTTGATCACATATATATGTTGTTTATTCGAATGCCAATGGAGACTTTAACTATGCCCTCTCGAACATATGTTAAGAGTGGCTCCTAGGCCCTAGCAACAACATATCTCCTCATTTGAATGCTCCTCTTCCATTTGAGCCTTCATGTTAGCATACATTGGTGAAATACACACAAAGATGCAAAGGAACACCGAACCTAGTATTGCTAAAGTTAGGAAATACCTATCTAGATGACTTGTGTTGATGGTATCCTTGAACCAGCTTGGTTTAAGTAAGACAAAAGGTATGCTAAAGAAATTTCCAAAACCTATTACTAACTTACCGCATAACGACACTTGCCGCTTCATTGATTCTTCGACATAGTCCTTGATAAAATTCTCAAGCCCCTTATCACCAAGTCCTTCCATTAGTCCTAACAAACAAAATTGTGGAAGTAACCAAAACACACTCATGTGGATAATCTTATTTGGGTCATCGTTGTCAAGACCAATTCCTTCTTTCATAATTAAATTCAGTCTGTGGAGCTCCACCCTCCAAGCTGTGATGCAACATAATATACCACAGACCATCCCAGCACCGATTCCCTCCAGTTTGACACGTTGTCTTCTTCCGAATAAATTTAATTTCCGATGAAACAGGAGTTTGGTTATGAAGCTTATAAAGGACTGGACTAGGAAGAAAATCATTAGAGGAACCTTGACTTTACCAATAATGTGAGCATCCATGTTTCTACTTTGTGCAATAAAGAAGGTATTTCCAGTAGCCTTGATCATACCATATGCAACAAAGGTTGGAAACATAAGTAATAATATTAATAGGCGCTTCACTTCAATCACTTTACTATTTTGCTGGATTGGTTTTTTGCGTTTGTAAAAGGTGAAGCCAGACAAGAAGAACAAAAGATTTGCAGCCATAAACAAGGTAGAGATTTGGAATCTTGTTGCCCATTTGATGGTAGCTGAAAGAAAAAGAGCGATGATGACTCCCAAAAACCAAGCAAAATTCCACCAAGCAATTGTACCACTATTCGCACAAAAACAAAATAGTATTTTCGTGCATCTGTTGGTATTTTGTCCATGAAACTGATCAGCAAGAAAGGATTTTAAAGCTGGATCTCGACTAGAGTTGCCCAATGCTAATGCCAATGCTGCAGCATAGTAAAGTCCGACATCTTTGTTTTGACTTGGAAACCTGGCAGAAATCCAATACAATGCTATTCCCTACAATAAGAAAGGAAAAATGTTGTTTAGATTTTAGTGAAAGTTCCATGGCTAGCTATTATAAATATATATTTTCCAATTCATAACAACACAAAAGGACAATTATTTGTGCACACCCCTAATAATTAGTAGTACCCTACCCACAGGGGGAGTTGAATGTCTGCTGCTTCCTTAAAAGAGAGATGTCCCAAACCACTAGACAATAGGGGCATACTTACCCAACCACCATCATACTATGTTCATAGTATGACCAATATGTGTACAACACATGTGAATGTTCAAAAATTGTGGATAATAATGTCCCAAAATTATGTGTAGTGTTGAAATTGTGTATGTAAATTTGTCCATAAATTTTGCACAAATGACCAGAAATTATGGAAGTATGTATTAAGGGTGTAGATTAAGGATGTACACATATCATGACTCCATAATTTTATTTATCCCACTTGCATGTGAGAGCCACACTGCATACCGCGGACATAGGAAATCGTATTTCGTTGTGTTAGGGTGGGGTGGAAGCATTTTGTTTTTGTTATCTTTAATGAGGTGACTTTAATACTGATAAGAAAGAGATGGAGAGAGAAAGGGGAGGAATAGCGATCAGAATAGAGTAAGATGAGTGTTTTGGAGAATAACAATAAAATATGTATATAAAAAAGTAGATTATAAACAGAATATGTATTAAAAGATTACACAGAGGGCAAAATAGGGCGGGAAAAATCTGTCTTTGTCCTATCCCGTCTTGAATGTGGGTAAGACCCACACATGGTAGAGCTGGCTTCCCAGGAATTAGCTTTTTGTTTAGATGCTAAGAAAATATTGTGAAAATAGATGTTTTGAGTTATTTTACCTTTTTTAGATTATGTAATTTTCTATTTAGAGAATTATTTCAATTTTTATTGGTATTTTTTCCTTTTGGAAATTTAATTGATCTGGCATATTTTAAGTGACATTTCATGTTTAAAAAAAGAAAGGGGTGATATTAAAATTAGACTCAAAAGTTATAAAGTAAACTTCAAAATTCAAAGTCAAAATTATCCCCATCTAAAAAAAGAAATTAAAGGTATACTTTGCTGAATAGACTTACCGTAGTATTAGACAAGATATTAGACAATATATTTAGAACATAGACTTACCGTAGTATAGGAAACAGTGGAGAAGAAAATGATGCTGAATAGTCCTAGTGTACCAGAATTTGCAACATGAGCAACAATAATTGATGAAACGGTCGTTAGGCCCTGCTGGAGATTTATAATTGTTGCAGCTTTTACTGCATGTTGGTTCTCCCATTTTTCCATGATGTAAGGAAACTGGACCGTCAACAATAAAAATTCGGCCATGCTGTGGCTTACGACTAAACCTGAATTTCATTACATAAAATATTTAAAAGATAAGGGAAACATAGAAAATGATTATCTGTGAACTCCATCAAAGTCTTATGAAAATTTAACTTAAGAGCTAGCCAAGTGTATTTCAGAAATAATTATTACCTAAAATGAATAGTGCAGCGTTTGAGAATAAACCGCAATTGAGTTTCTTGCATATATTTGAGAATAAAGTCAATAAACAGCAACACATTTTCCCGCATATATTTGAGAATAAAGTCAATAAACAGCGACACATTTTCCCGCATATTTGTGAGAATAAAGTCAATAGACGGCAACACATTTTCCCGCATATACTTGGGAATGAAACGCAACACTTTGCCTTTATGGGTGTGGATCAGGACCGATCTTTGTCCCTATTAAGAAAGTTGTAGACATGATTAGTAAAATAGGCATGTACTAATGGAAAATAATAAAGCTGTTACAACTTACAAATTTGTAGTCTCAATACCAAATTATTATCATTGCCTCGTGTGTCAAGGGGTCTTAGTGCATTTTTTATATAACAATTTTAATGTTAAAAAAGAAAGGTTAAAATAGACAGAATTTGGATAAATAATGTCTATTTGAAACAATATCAAAGTTTATGTACTAAATCGGCGAAAAAAAATAAAAAATAAAAAAAATTAATGAGGTCTTATTACAACATTATAAAGTTCAGGGGTCTTAATGCATTTTACCCTTAAAAATAAAACAATTGTTAACATCATTCTTTTTTCTTTTTTTTTTTCAACATGTGATGACTAGTTTTGTTGTAAGAAAGACTTGTTGGAAGTCTCCCATTGAAAAAAAAAGAAGAAGGGAATGGTGTTGTGCTTTTTCCTTTATAAATACGCTTGTTAGAAGTTTCCCATTGTAAACTTCTCATACTAACCTGGGCAGAAGCACTTCATTTTATCTCTCTCTCTGGGCAGAAGCACTCCATTTGTGCAGCTTTCCCTCTCCCTGTTTTCAAATTTCAGTCTCTTAATTTTGTGGTTCAGGCTCATAAAATAAAGCCTATATCTTTTGTGGTTTAGAGAGTAAGGAAAGTAATAGACTTCAATAAAGTCTTATTTTCTTTTTTTAATGAAGACTTCTAGATAGTATTAAAAAAAGACTATGGAATGTAGAGTGTTTGGCTTTGTAGTGGAAACTGGGAAGTATATAATATATTATTGATTGCATTTAAAAATAATAATAAGATAATCTTTATAACAGATAAAGTCCTTTTTTCTAATTTACAACTTAAACAAAAAAAAATTAGTCCAATATTATCCGAACCTTTAATGTACAAAAACAACACTTTTCACAAGTTTTACTAAACATTTAACTGTGATTTTGAAACTGTGTTTTCAAAACGCGCATTTTGAAATTGTTATTTTTTAAAATCGTTATCTCCGTACACACATACATAACCTCACATAGGCTATAATCCCATGTGGCAAACCTATGATAATTCAGTGCACATATTCAAGCCAATAATTAACAAGTCTTAGTGTGTTTCTTGGTCAAGTATGTTCTTGTCAGCAAACTTCTCTCCATAGACTAATTCTCCACCTCTTCCATCACAAAGTGTAAGATCACCTCCCTGGATCATGAAGCTAAGAAAAATCTTGTGGAAGGTGCCACTCTTGTAAAGGACAGGCTTTCCACTCTTTCCAACACCTTTCTTCCGTGAAATGATTATAAAAATAAGGACACAAAAAACCAACTTTTGAGAACATTTATTGTGGTAATGCCAAGGTGAAGATGTTATTCAATCCGAACCCTTAGGCTCTGTTTGATCCGGGAAAGGACAACAGGGCAAGGAAAGTAAAGTGGGGATGGAAATAGGGGTCTTTGATCGATCGAGAAAAGTTTTTGATCGTTGGAAAACATTCAAATTTCGATTGATCAAGATTTTATTCCATCGATCAAAAACTTATACACTGATTGATCAAGAATGTTATTTGTTCAATTGGATAAGAAAAGAATATCAATTATATATATATATATATATATTGGTTTCCATTATATTATATTATATTATATTATATCTTGTGATGTTTGGACCAGTTATGCTAAAAAAATAGGTCACGAGGGAAAGCAAAGCGTAAAGAAACTCGTGAGTACATTTTGTTAAGCTTAAGCCTGTTAAACTTGTCAAGCTTTAGCAACTCTTAATGGATCGAGTGAAGTCAATGTTGCAGTCTAGCTGATTGAACCTTACACTTCTCTTGAGCTCCGTTTGGAATCCCATTAGGAAAGCAAAAAGCACATTTTGAAAATACAGAACCCAAATTTTGTGTTTAGTAAGAAGAAAAAAGTATGGTTTGCAAAAAATTTTGCCTTCATAAATTACTTTTTGGAAATGAAGCTCAAAGCTTCATTTTCAAAATGTGATTATAGCTAAAAGCATGATAAGAAAATGGGTTATCAAACGGACCCAAGACTAACAGGACTTAAATACGGTTACACTTTTGACATTGGATTGACAACACTAAAAATATGGACTTAGCGTGCTTGAGCAAGATTGGTGCGAAATACTAATGAATTGTTTGTCTGCTTTTAATGTTTGGTTTGAGCGAGTCTTGATTTCGCACGAGCAAAATACGTTTCGCTCCCATGAAAATTCTGTTCTTCAGTTTTTTAACAACTTTGTTAGACTTTTATGCTGATCCAAAATACAACAAATTCAAATCTTTTGACTCCAAATTTGTGATTGGATTTAGCCAACATATACAAAATGCACACAACAAGTAGCCCGGGTAAAGGAATTCATGTCTCTTAATAAAAATTGTGGTCGGCAAATGAATATTTCTTAATCACTCTTAACATGATTAGATTACCCCTCACAAATTATAGAGTTATGCCTGTGAACTCTAATAGAACCATTTTCACAACAGATCGATGGCACGTTTTCAGCTACTCTACTATGTTGTCCATTGATTTAATAGCATAGTCCAAGATTTCTCATCTTTAGTCATGCTTTAATGCTTGCTCTGTATCTCTTTGGATTTCATTTTGTTAAAAGCATATTACTTTAACACATTTCCGATTGAGTGTTAGCTTCTTCTTTTTTCCTCATTGAGTGTAGCTTTTTTAATATTACTTCCACACATCCTTTGAATTGAATTAGAACTCTTCCAAAGTACTTTATTTTATTCTTAAAATTATTTTTGGTTTCACTTTTTTTTTTCTTTTTCCAATGACAAATACATCTTACATATCTGTTGTATTGAATGGTGACATTATCCTTTATTCCTTTGTTTATTGGGGGATGCTTGCTTCAACTTTTCTTCGTGTTTAAATTCTCTTGAAATATAATAATTTTCCTATAGGCTATAACTTCATTGAATGGAAACAGAAAATTTGATGTCTTGTGGTTGTCCCCTATTAAAATATTGATTAGGGATGGCAATGGGGCGGGTATGAGTTGGGTTTCTCTCTACCCGTCCCGCCCCGAAACCAGTTCAAATTATATAAATGTTCACAAATTACCCAAATTATTATTGAGACCAAGATACAAAGGAGGTGCACTATTTGAATTACGTTCAAATTAGGGTAATTTGTGAACATTTATATCTCCAATTTTTTAATAGTCTGAAAAAGTTGAATAAAAGTGGTGTAAGGCAACCAATTAACAGGTACCCTTCAAATTAACAATATTTTTTATACTTAGGCAACCAACATTCCATTGAAAAAAAAAAAAAAAAATCCACTCTTTTTCATGCATATATGCTTTCTTTTTTAAAAAAACATAATATTCACGACATAAAAAACATAATATTCCCTTTTCTAGAGTGATTTATCCCTGGTTGTTGATAGGCATTTGTTTTTTAGATTTAAGCAAGAAGTGATTTGATCAAGTGTGACAACCAACAAACTTAGATCCATTTTGTTTCTTAGGACGAGGTCTAGACTTAGGCTTTGAGACTTGAACACCAGTTATCAGCTTTTTTCCCTTGTGTAGAGGGACTTGATCAGCATAATTGTCCTCTTTTTGAACTTTAGTAGAAGGGGGAACAAAATCATTCGTCTTTTAGTACTTTAGCGATTAGCATGAATGATAAAAACTTACGTTTTCAAGTAAAAAACATATAATAAAAATCAAGAACTTCACCAAATATTCAAAACAGAACTAGGATTAATATATATTATCAAAAACTAGGATTAATATAGGACTAACTCGGCACAACCCTCCAAACATGAATAATGACAATTTACATTTTCAAGAAAAAAACATAAAATAAAATTAAAGACTTGACAAAAACAAGAAGATTGTTCCCAAAGCTGAAAATAAAAGGTGACAGCACAAGTGGTGGCCTGATTGAGATCCCATGCTGCATAGTTATATTTTTAAACTTTTTCAAATGTTTAACTTTTGGCTTTTTTTAATTTTTTAAATGAGTGGTTGAGATTAAAAGTTACCATGCAACATTACAAAGGAATTGCATGAGATGCTATACAAAAAGTATTGTATAGGGTCTCAATCCGCGGTGGCCAACCCTTCATATGTGATGTCATATCTCAAACTTCCTGATTCTAAGACCCAACATCGTACACCTTAAACACCTTTTGTCTCTACCATAAACCTCCTGTGGCCCACCAGGCATCTTTTTTGTTCTTGGAGGGGAAGAATGTTTAGTAACCATTTTCACATTTTTGTTACAAACATAATATTTACGCAAAGCTGAAGTTTAAAAAGGTTTTTATCGACACATTTTCACATTTTTGTTACAAACAATAATTTACGCAAAGCTGAAGTTTAAAAGGGTTTTAACATCTATTATTCACCCCAGTGCACAAAGTTTCTACTTTTCAAGGGAACATCTATTCCTCACAAAAAAAGAAAAAAGGAAAAAAGATAGAAAATAAAGATAAAAATAACACATTAAAAAAGTTATTATAATTTAAATTACATAAAATCTCTAAATTATTTACCGAACAACTTGAATCTTCATGGCTCAGAAGCATCTCTACTACCTGGTTCATGGTGGTTTCTCATCCTTGTCTTCTACCACACATTGCAAAGCCAGCCACTTTGATTAGAAGTTCTATCTTATCCTTGTCATATGATCCAGCCATCACGAGATTTATAATTTCTTCAATCTATGATTTCCTTGTAGCTGTTCCAATGTTAATAGTCTCCCTTACCAACTTGACCAACCTCGTATGCTCTCTTGTCTCTTTGCTATCAGTGATATGCATGACATTTGAGCTCTTTCCAGTTATCATTTCCAACAACACAACCTCATAGCTATAAAACATCCATTTTAGAAGTGATGGGAAGATTATAGACCCACTCAAGATGTTATATATGGGCCTTTACCATTAATTATTTGTGACTTATATAAAAATATATATGGGACATTCTAAATATATTTTTATTTTTTATTTTGAGCTATGGGTCTTCTAAATTTTTTTAGCTATGGGACCTTTTCTAAACCCTCTAAAATTTCCATAATTCAAGGGCCTAAAGCCATCGCTTTGTTGGCTTACCCTTGGAGTCGACCCTGCCTAGCTCCTTTCTCTCTAAGTTTTTGTCATTTTCTTTTCCCTTCTATATTGCAAACAACTCACAGCCAAAAGAGACACTCCTAGCTATCTCCCTCAGCTACTCATCCCTCACATTGATGTATCTTCCTTACAAAAACAATAAACAACCCATATACATTTGTTAAAAAGTGTCTCAAATTCCTAGTTTGAATTGGTTTAGGCTTTCTTGGAGTGGAAGGAAATGAATTACTTTATGAGAAAGAAAAGTCTTTTCCTTGGTGAAAATGTAAAGTTACTTATTGAAGAATTAATTGGGTATTCCTTGTCCTTCAAGGAATGGAATTTGAGTCTTATAATAGGCATTGTTGTAAAGGATTTGATGGCTTTTGCCCAAGGTTCTTCCCACATGGGGACAAGGGGAAGACTCCTAAAAGAACAAGAGTGGGTCTTCGAAGAGTAATTTGGTAGATTTTTTTTAGGTTGAATGATTACCCGTGTTTGTGGGGTTGAAAGGTTACTCATATTTTTTTGTTGAGAATTTGTTTGTTTTGTTAGTGTGCGAGAGTTATTGGGTGCATTGGAGCTTTGTGTTGTGAGTTAGTTTGTGAGAATTGTTGTAATCTTTATTGTTGTAGTGGATTTTGGTTGGTGTTACCCGTGGATGAAGGCTTAAGGTTGTCATACCACATTAAATATTATTGTCTTGTGTGGATGTTTAGCAAATGGCTCCAAGATTATTATATATCAGTGGACATTAAATGTTCATGCATTATAAAAATAATAATTAATACTAACAACTCTCATTTTCTTTTCTTCTTGGACAATGGAAACAAGATTATTGAGCTTATACCACTTTGAGTCTCTGACCATGGTGATCAACACACTTGAATTTTCTAATCAACAATTAATGGTCCAAAGAACGAAGAAAAAAAAAAAAAAAAAAAAGATCCCGCTAATAAATATATATTGCATGTATGTTCAAAGTTTGATTCAAAATAGTAGCCTAATTTCCCTAACAAAACGAGGCCAGCTTAATATATATATAATATTGTGTTCCTCCAAGGCCGGCATACGGAGACTTTGTGTTAGGAAAGGACAGATTAAGGACTAGAAAAGTCTAGTCGAATAACTATATATATATATATATATATATATATGTCTGAATTTTGTTTCAAGTGTTGTCATTTGGACTATTCAAATTTTAATGGGTAAATTATAAAAACTATTATTATTGAGATTTGGGCTAATAGCAAGTACAATAAAACATTTAAAAAAAAAAATCCAATTTGCTCCCTATCTAGAAATAAACAAAAAATTTCATATTTTTTAATTAATGTTATAGACATGATATGTTTTACAATTACTAAGATGAAAGATTGTGATTAGTATAATATCACATTCACACAAGATTGTGATTGACATTACTTTTACTACCAATCACAATTTGCCACTTCAGCAGTCATGAAATATATTGTATATTTTTGCGAGATTGGTATGTTGATTGTTGTGTTTATATTAGATTTTGTGATATTTGCAAACGCCCTTAAAACAAACAGACCCAAAATGATGAATATACCTAGAAAGCTTGGGGAACCAAGAACTCAAATCTATCCAAGCTCATCACACTTTGATAGAAAAGGACATCTACAACGTCCTCCAAGATTTAATCAAGCTTTGGCCCAATATATCTACAACGGCACAAAATGTCCCATTGGGTCTTTGTAGGACCCAAGAAAAATTTCTATCTTAGGCTTCGGTCATTACTGTCTTATGATGAGCCTAGTATAAGACAGAGCACAACAATAACAAAAGACAATGCACAAAAATAATAGAGGACCCATGCCCAATCTTAGAAATAGATGGGATTTCTATTCATTTCAAGCCCAATCGCACAATTAAGTAGCATATAGTCTTAATCAGAATGGCCCCTTAGGTTGCAATCTTTGGAAGATAAATCTTCAAGTGAATGGGTTACTTCCATCCTCAACTCCACTTCTCATATCCGTGTGGAGGAAGATCAATTCTTTCTCCTCTTTGCCTCGGTATGTTGTAATATGAGTTGTTCTACATTTTTTACATTTTTGTTACAAACTTACTATTAACAAAGCTGAAGGTTAACTTATAAGAGTTAAAACAGTCTATTTTATGAAACGGGAAACAATTTTAAAAATTTCGGTTTGACAAGTCATAACTTTTCCTTTAGTTGGCCAAAGGAATTTTTTGTTTTTAAAGTAACGTTGTAGAGATAATTTTTTATTTTTTATTTCACAACTTGATGAGATAGTATAAGTTGTGATTATTGCAACATGAACCTACACTAACAACGTGTTTGTTATATATCAATCATAATTTACCATCTCAATTGTTGTAAAAAAGAAATAATGAATAAGCCACCTGCGAGCAACAAAATTATTTGGAAAGTGCACACAAGCCCTAGATTATGAATTTATTCAAAGCATTAAAGCATTACATTGCATGAATGCACGTACATATTACAATGTATGAGAATAATGATGTCAATACAATGAGTGGTGATCACATTCGAAAAAAGTTTGAGGGAGATTTGAACTTTTTTCCTACCGCTGATGTATGTGAAAGTTTCAACTGTACAGAAAATACGTTCACATCAAGATTTTCTAGGCCGGGTAAATTTTCAACTAGGCTTGTTAACTGTTAGGCTCAGCTCTTTGAATTGCAAGAAGTATTTCCATGAAGACAAATCATAGTTGCAGCACGCACATATCCAGGGTTGTCAAATGTCGAATTATTAGACTGGTAAACTATTAGAATTAATTGTGGCAGTACTATAAACTTAAGGATTTATGTATTATTGTGAATATCTTTGAGTATTTTTTTTCCTCCTTTTATTTGTATTGAAGGAAATATAGAAAACGAGATCAGAAAGTGGAAGTTTTTGGCATTGTTCACGAGCATGCTATCACAAAAGTAGTTAAGAGAGTACATGACCAAGGTCTTTGTCCACTAATTAATGGCAACTTTTTTAGTGGCTTTGCCTAATGGTTAATTTAAAGGATACAAACCTTTGTTATGTATAATGACCAATGGAAAAGCAAGCAAATTGTTTTAGTCCAATAAGATTTTTATCCGAACTCAATATGATCCGAACCTAATCGACCTGACTCGTTCGCTTTAAAGAGGAATCCATCTCCTCTCCAACCTTTTTTGTCCTTATAAATGGCAATATTTATGATTTCTTCAAAGATTAAAGAGGATTGCGACAAGATAATAGGAGCAAAAGAAGGGAATAGGATCCTCTCCATTTGAAATGAAATGGAGAGAATCAATTTCATGATCCAGACGATTAAAATTTGAATTATCAAATGGACAAATAAAAAGATTTTCAAATGGAGAAGATCTTATTCCCAAAAGGAGATGCCTTTAGTTGCCCGCTGGAGTTCTTTTTGCATTTTTGTTGATTTTTACATTTTTGTTAAAAACATACTATTAACACACTGCTGAAGTTAAAAAAAGGGTTAAAACTGTGGATTTAATAAACGGGGAAACAATTTCAAAATTTTAGGTTTGAGAAGTCATAACTTTGCCTTTAGTTGCCCAATGGAGTTCTTTTTTTATTTTTAGTTTAGATTAATGTTAGAAAAAAAAAAAAAAATTAAAGTTTTTTCACAACATGGTAAGGTAGCACGTTGTGATTGGTGCAAATAAACATATATATATTTTTGAGCTAGTGATTACTGTAATATGAACCTCTGACATTACATTTCTAACACATCAATTGTGATAGCCTAATGGTACTCATGTGTAAAATTTAATAGACTTAAAGGTCCAAGGTTCTACACATGGGGGACGCGCTCTGGGGATGGTAAATCCGTTGAGGGCTGGGCCTAAGAGACGATAAGTCCGGACCAGGGACAAAACCTTGAGAGTTGCAAAACCCAAAGAGGACAATATTGAGTAGTGCGTCGGTTGGTATCAGGGCCAAGGACGTTACAAAAACTCATAGCCTAATGGTACTTATTTGTAGAATTCAATGGACTTAAGGGTCCAAGGTTCTACACATGGGGGACGCGTTCTGGGGATGGTAAATCCGTTGAGGGCCAAGTCCAAGAGACGGTAAGTCCGAACCAGGAACAAAAATCATAGCCTAATGGTACTCATGTGTAGAATTCATTGGATTTAAAGGTCCGTTGAGGGCTGGGCCCAAGAGACGGTAAGTCCAGACCAGGGACAAAACCATGAAGCTTGCAAAGCTCAAAGAGGACAATATTGAGTAGTGCGTTGATTGGTATCAGAGCTAGGGACGTTACATCAATCATAATATACCATCAAAAAGTTTTGTGAATTTTTATTTTATTTTTTATGTTACTAGACTTATTTAAAAAAAAAAAAAAATGTGTCGTATCACTTTTCAAGAACTACAAGTATATAAGAAAAATCTATAGTACAATGAGGACAGATTGAAAATTCCATTTATAGAGTCGACTAACATCTATTATTCATCCCAGTGCACAAAGTACCTACTTTTCTTGGGAAAATCTACTCCTCACCCAAAAAAAAAAAGAAGATAAAGATAACACATTAAAAAAGTTATCATAATTTAAATTA
>BKZX01025644.1:13481-25302 GCA_014362285.1 Fagus crenata | reverse complement strand
TAAGACTTCTACCTTTCAGGTTCTTTTGCCCCCAATCAATTATTTCACATAAATAACACTTAGGATGTTTAATGAGGCAACACCAAATGATTTCCTTCCGAATCCTTCAATTGAAAGAGCATTAAAAATAAATAAAAAATCTTCTCTCTAAGATGCTTTTGCATGAAACACAAGCTGATTCTTGAGTGGTGAATCTATTCCTAATAGCTAGCCTGAGCTCTATAATAATCATTTTGAAACCAAGTCAACATAGAAACCAACAAACTAGAAAACTAAGGTAGACTTGGACAAGCAAATTCTTATTGGTTCATTCATATCATAAAATGTCGATGCCAATTTATGTCCAAACGATCAATTTATATCACAAAAAGGTGACCAATCACCATGCATGTGCAAATCATTTCAAATATTATTACACTTGAGCAGAAGTATTTATAAATAAATATATGGGTAATTGAGGGCTTCTAGTCACCACCACAATTGTCAAAATTTTGTCAATGCCTCATTTGAAGAGTGGGAGCAATGTGGCAGAGGATGCAATTTTGGAAATAAGACCAAAGGAAGAATCAACTAGTGAAGTTACTGATGTCTTCCAAATAAGACCAGAGCAAGACTTCACATATCATGAAAATTGATATAATCCCTAGATAGGAAAGTATCATGGTGTGCGCACCAACTTGCTTTCATAATGGGATTCAGGTGAAGCTTTAATTCTTAACTGTAAGAACAAGAAAAATCATAGGATTGGGGTGAAGCTTGAGTTCTCCCAATGTACGATATCAAAAAGTGGCATAGAGGAGTCGTATTGACCTTTTGAGCTCAGTGGCACTCTAGGGTGTATAGCAACATAACATGAAGTACAGAACAGAATACAAAGACTTCCTGATATTCAATTCCCCGTCCCCTTCCTCAAAATAACTCTACCCAACCTAATGGTGCTACACAATGCTTCTAATTCATTTCTTGTTCAGTTTGAAAAACTCACTAAAAACTCACATACACAAGCTTACAACACATCCACTCTCATAAGAAACCATTTGCACACCTCACTCTTAGACACCTAGGAGAATGGCTATTTACTTCACACATAGCTTCACACTCACAATTAAAGGTAATAATTAGGGCAGGTTGGTAGACGATAGTGATGTCCAGGTTAATTATTGTATGTATGAAAATGATGATGGTATCATTGTGAAAGTGTCAAATGATATATCTGTGTGTGAATACTGAAATGTATGATAATGGTATTATTGTAAAACTCCCAAAATCTTGACTGTTGCAATTTGTTATTATTGCATGCCATTTCCTTGGTGAAATTTCTTTGAGTTAGACATGTGATGTCTAATCCTCTGTTTCAATTTTTCATTTTTTTTTTTTCTCATTATTGCTGACCATGATTTCAATAACCCCAACTCCATTCCTTACTAACCTTCCCATAGCACCACATCAAACATGACTAAATTTGTTACTAGGGAAACATCATCTCGGGAGTTGTTTTGCCTAATTTTATTGGGTCTTTGCTTTTGTCTATATCTTTCTGAATTTGTCTTGGTTGTTCGTAATTGTATTATGATTTGACCTTTTCTTTGTTGATTTTCTTTCAAATGTTATTAAAATATGGATTAGATGTATATCTCTTCAGCTCTCAAGTTTTGAATTTTTAATGACTTTTGGAAGTATCTTTCTGGGAATTGTTTTTCTTTCTGTTTATACATTTTGCTTTTTGTGTGGTCATGAAAATGTTACTAATAAAAAAAAAAAAAAATAGATATTGTTGTCCTACCATCAACACTATCTTGAATAATCTTCCAAAGGATAATAGAAATGGTCTTTATTTGTTTCTTTTGACCAAAAGGAGTAGGGGGGCAGTTATGGATACCCTACTTGAGCATGATCGTGTCGGTAATTATAGTGGGAAGTTAAAAAAAAAAAAAAAGAAAAAGGGCTGCTTTTGAAGTTAGGTTCCTAAAAATTAAACTGGCCCCCACTAACATAATTTTTGGTTCTCTTAAAAAAAATCCCAAATATTTTAAAAAAAAAAAAGTCTAAAATATTTTTTTTGTCCCCTAAAGTTTGCATAAATTTCATTTTTTATCTATAAACTTTAAAAAGTTCATTTTCTATCCCTAAATATTGAAAGTATTACACTTTTTGTCTTAAACTTAAAAAAAAAAAAATAATAATAATAATAAAAAAAATTGGTTTTAAGGTTTTAGCACGAATTCACATGGTTTGCATAAGTAACGAAACAATTTATATTGAATATCCCATTTGAATGAAAATTTTAAAATAATTTAAATAAATTTTCTAAACATTACATGGGAGAGAAACTTCTAATTAATTGATAATATTATCGTTCATATATTCTTCTCTTTCAATCATTGACATTTGCAAGGCCAGCTCTTGGCCTAGGCATAAGGCCTCTCATGGCATCACATTTCAAAATGGTCCCAAATTTATACTATAACTATTTTTTTATTTTTTATTTTGTTAAAAAAGAGTTGGTTGTGCATTGTTTTCCCTACTTCCTAAAAAGCCCCCAAAATATTGGATCAATAGGGGGTGTAACAAATGAAATTTTCAAGAAAGTAACAAATTAATCCATATTATTTCAAAAATCAAAACTCAGTCTATTTAAGTGAAACAACATTGTGTTTGGGTTTAATTTGGGTTAAGAATTTAATTTATTACTTTTTGAAACATGAGGATTTAGTTTGTAACAGTTGGTTATATACAAAGAAGAAGAACATTACATGGTAACTTCACTTCTGGATGGGAACTTTTTTGCAGCTGTTTCTTCTGATAAAGTCACTAACTACAGTCCAACTATTACAGGTGAACCTAATAATGGATACATTGGAGGAGTTTTAGCCTTGGCCACTAGCTACCCAACAATGAAATAATGGTAAAGGCATTTGTGGGTCGATCAAAGGAATTTATAACCAGATTGATAACAATCTTATTGATGCTACAATTTAGGGAAAGATCCATCTTTGGTGTGGACGAGAAAGTGAAGAAAACACTCATTTTCAATACTTTTGTCCTCTGTCAAGTCTTCAATGAGTTTAATGCTAGGAAACTAGAGAAGAAGAACATATTTAAGGAGTTATTCAAGAACAAGCTGCTTTTATTAATTATTGGGTTTACCATAGTTCTTCAACTGGTGATGGCGTTTCTGACAGTACTGAGAGGTTGAATTTGGGCTAATGGGATGCTTCCATTGGACTCACAGCTTTGTCTTAGCCAATTGGTTGGCTCTTCAAGTGTATTCCAGTTTCTAGCAAGCAGTTGGCTAAGCAAACAGGCTCTGCTTCCTGAAAAACTAGCCAATATCAGTTTTCATCAGATATGTATGTCTAAGCAATGCAAGAAACACATGACTTTGTAATACATGACTTTTTGTTTTAGGTGAAGTGAAGATGAAATATAGTGCCAAGGGATATCAATTCAAGAGAAAGCTTCCAGTCAGCCTCTAACATGAGATAAGTTAGGGTAAAAAGAACAGTATAAAACACAAACTTCATTGGATAAGACAACTTATTCCAAACTTGTCCAACTGGAATATCAATCCAAGTTTGATCTTATTTATATTTTGTCATATTTAACAAAACAGCAATACAGAAGACATACCAACTTCTTCAAACCGAAATCCTATTTGCTTTTGATTCGTAATTTACACACGCATCTAGAAGGCCTTGAACCTACCACCATTGTCAAAGGCAAAACCATTTCAAACTCATCCTATATAAAAGTATGGATGACATAAGCACAAACCTAGACCTCCTGAAGTTTGAATTCTCTTTTCACTAAAATGTGTGTGTATATGTGAGAGAGAGATGCAAATTCTTGCCAATTAGCAAGAAAAGACAACTCTTGCTGCCTACTATTAGGTCAAAACATAAAAATTTCACAATTACACCTAAAATTTGCACGTCATCTTTCCTACTAGTTTTTAGAAATTTGTTTGTTATTGTTAAGGCTTGTTCAACAAAAAAAATATCCTAAAGTGTGGACATAATAATTCCTATAGCTAACTGTGGTGATGATCATGATATTTCTGCAGCCTTCTCAGTAGAGTAGAATACATCAAGAACTGAAACATGTAATCCTAGGTATACTTTTTATGTGAACTTAGGAACATCAAACTATGTTTAAAAATGAGTACCTTCAAAAGGAGCAACGACGCCAAGAGAGGCATGGACAAGTGAAATGACATTTCTGGACCTTAGCATGTGATCAATTTTCAGAACTGGCTCAAATTATCCAATAATCAAAATTCAGTTACAAGCCTACAAGCTACAATTAATTCTTGAGTATAACCCATTAGACGTTGATCTTCTGCAATGTAAAAATAGGATTGGTATCCAATCATTTAAATGGGCTAGTTAATTTAGAGAGAGAAGTAATTGACAAAAGCACTCAAAGCTGCAAACAAAACAATAAAACTAAAGGAGACATACCTTAACATTAAAAAACATAATAGAAAACAGTTTCTATGGAGTAATAGTACCTTGGCATATTTCTTTGAAGTTCAATCAAGAGGGAAAGTCTAGAGGCAAAATCAGATTAGAGTGATTTGACGCCAGTGGCCATCTTATGAGGCTGTGGGCTACATTATTATCTAACCCGACTCCCCAATGTGGAAGAAGCCAAAGCCGAAATATCCTTTCATTATGCCTTCCATTCCCAGCCGGGCTTGCAATCTGGATCTACAATGAAGTTGAGATGTTTGCTGTGTCACCCTCTACCACAGACCTTTAAAACTTGCTCAAGTCTCTCCTCTTTTGCTAATGTTATTGCCCATATTACTGCAGAGGCTTATGCCACATCTGATTGCTCTCCCATTCCCCTCGTGATCTTTGAGAACCATAGCCAAGCCTATATTATTTTGATCATGTCAAGGATAATCATCAGACATTCAGATCAACACAAATAATAGATAAAGAAGATGAAGAAGCAGAGTCCTTAGAGACTACATAGTTATCTGCTAGTTCTTAGGAGCTATATAGATATGATATTATCTGTTGATATGAATTGAGTTCAACTCAATATCTATCTCTAGTATTGTAGTTATATCATGGGGTTGTGAAAAGAAAATTCATATATTTAGATATCTGTTGGTTGTTTCTCTAGTCTTCCAATGAGCTTTCCCTAACCTTTGAATAGCAAAACCACATACAAGATGATGGCTCAAATGAAAATCTAATCCGCCCCTACCTTTCCAACCATTAATGAAAATGTAGATAGAACATTCAACCCATTATAATGGGTCAGCAACCAGCATTTCCTTTTTCACAGCAACACAAAAAGCAAATATTGGAAATTTCCGACCAACTGAGAACGATATGGTATTTCCATAACTTTCATGGTTGAACCACTTTGGAATCATAGTTCCTGGAAGTACAAGGTCATATTGATCCACATCAATTTCAAATGAAGAGACTGTTTTAGAAGCAAAGTCTGTTTCAGATGCTGAGCCCGATTCAGATACTGAACGCATTTTAGACGTAGCTTCATCAGGTTCATATTCAGATTCTTGATGTGATGATCCACTTGCACATACTAAATTTCATGGAAGCCCTATTTTTTCTCCAAACCGATTACAATTAGCAAATTTAAGATGAAAACGAAACAATAAAACTAAAGGAGACATACTTTGAAATTAAAAAACATAATAGCAAACAGTTTCAATGTAATAATAGTACCTTGGCATGTTTCTTTGAAGTTGAATCAAGAGTTTCTCATTTCTTCGATAGTAGACATGGATTGAAGTCAGAGTCCTACATGCAGCATCAGAAGTCAAGGCCCTCTTTGCCTCCAGTGCTCAGATTATTATCTAACATGATGCCTACATGAGGAAGAAGCCAAAGCCAAAATATCCTTCATTATGCTCTTCCATTCCTATCCGAACTTGCAAGCTGGATTTACAATGAAGATGATGACGTTTGCTGTGTCACCCTATACCACAAATTTCTCAAATCTCTCCCTCTTTTGCCAATGGTGTTGCCCATCTTACTGCAGAGACTACTGTTTTTCTTTTTCTTTTTTCTTTTTTTTTCTTTTTTTGATAAGTTACTTCCACTGTTTTTCTCTTCAGTTCCCCTTCTAATCTCAAGTGATCTCGAGTAATAGACGTACTCTTTGTTAAAACGATGGGCTAGCTGGTATATGCTGGCCTTAGTGTTCACAACCAGAGCTTCCTCCCGTGCATCCCAAAGAACTTTCATCGCCAGTGTTGCATATAGCGTGAATTCATCTTTGGTGACACGTTCTGCTAGTAACTCACCTGGGGGGTCAATTATATGTTCAACAAATTCCTTTACAGATTGAGCTTGAATCATTTCGACTCGAAAACCCCATCTACCACCATACCACACTCCTTTGGCGTAAGGACAACATTGAAATAGATGAAAAACAGAATCTTCTGCTATTTCACAAAGCGGGCAATGGGCATCTTGGCGTTTAGAGCATCTTACCAGATTCTGTTCAAAGGGAAGGACCTCTGCAGTCACTTTGCATAAAAACATCTTTAATCTTTCGTCCAATGACACTAGTAATCTTTCAATGCAGGCCACCTTATTTGCAGCAAACTTTTGAGGAGAACATATGCATGCTACATGGACCCCACACCTTTCTATTGTAACTTCTTTTATTTCGGGATCATAATTTGAAATTTCAAACAAAACTTTAACGTCATTCCGTTCATCTAGAATTATGTTATCATTAACTCTTCTATAGTGAAACCACATAAAAGATGATGATGAAAATTGGAAAAAATTATGACCCTTGAGCCTCTTCTTACAACCATTGATGAAAGTGTAAATAGAACAATTAAACTTTGAAGGTGTAGTTTTCTCAGAAACCTTGAATCTCACTTTTAAAGCAACACAGAAAGCAAATGATGAGAATTCCCGACCAACCGAGAATGATATGGAACTTCCCACACTTTGATGGTTGAACCACTCTGGAATCCTAGTTCCTGGAAGTACAAGGTTATATCGAACCGTAGATTTCGCTTTAGATGCAGATGCCTGATACGATGATCTTCTTGCACATACTATATTTTGTGGAAGCCCTAGAAATTCCCCAAACTGCTTGCAAATAGCAAATTTAAGAAACTATAGTTTAGCAAAAGTAGTAATATATTTGGGATAGTTAAACAAAATTGATACTTTCTATAACTTTAAGAGAGAGAGAGAGACCTGACTCAATAATCCTCTTCTTGATTGTGAATCCAATGAATAGCAGTTTTCTGCAAATATAGATTGTATAGATGGTGGAAGCGTTGGAATTTTCCGAATCTTCCAGCACCCGTTAATCTGAAGGATCGTTAATTGAGGAAATATACTAGCAATTTCAGGGAGGGTAGTAGTGTTGCTGTTACAGAAACTTAATCTTTCTAATTTGCGGAAGCAACCAAGAGTATCCATGCCCTTTGGAACATTTTCACAATCATACAAATGGAGCTCCCTCAGATTTTGTAAATTAGAGATGCTGCTTGGAAGCTGTTTGAGGTTCTTACAACATATGGTTAACGTGAGAGATCCTTCCGTTCCTTGCTGGATATCGGGCAACTTCTCAAGACTTTCACAGCCAAAGAGATAAAACTCTTTAAAAGATTTCAAGTGAAGGCTTCTTGGAAGAATTTTAAGATTTTTGCAATAGCTGAGACCCCAAAATTCAAGCTGATTAAGAAGTCCAACGGAGTCATGAACCTCAACTAAATTTTCACAATTATAAAGATCCAACTTCTTTATGTTTGGGGCAATCATTAGTAAGTCAGGTACTTTCCTAATGTTTTTACAAAATCCGAAATTCATATATTTCAATGTTTCAAATCGACACCTCTGTAAAAAAAAATAATAATAACAAAAAAAGAATTACGAAATTTATTAGCTTCATCAAAATAATAATAATTTATAAATGCTAATGATTATACCTCAAAATGGCCGTCCAATTGAATCTGGCTTCCTGGCATGTTGAGTGCAACGAGATTTTGAAGAACAAAATTGGACGGCAAAAAAGATAAAGGAAATTCTCTCCAATCAAGTAACCTTAACCCACTGGGAAGATATTTAAGATCTTCACAAATTACATTCTGAACTTTAAGAAATTTGAGATTTTTCATCTTTTCAAGATCCAATTCCATCTTTCTTGGTTGTGGAAAGCACAATGCTATGCCTCGAATTTCATCTGACCCCTAATTGGAAAAAAAAAAAAAAATGTGTGAATCGCATTACACAACAAAATTCACGATTATTAGATTTAAAAAAATAATAAATAAATAAATGTTGATAGACTTATATTTTCTTCAACAATTAAAAAAAAAAAAATGAAGGAAAATGACAAACAGACAAAAGAAGTCAAATACATTTGCCTTATGAAAAAAACAAAAAAGTAAATCAAAACGATTTATACCTTATCTCCAATTAGTACTTCAGAAGCATCATCATAACATAATAGCCTTCTACATTTCTTGTGCACTTCTAATTCTTGTCGATTAATCTCCAAACCCATTTGTTGTATCAAGTCATGCATCCATAATATGTCATCTTTAGTAACAAATAGGAGACACTTATCAATAAGTTTTTCAATATCATAAAATGGGTCGTTGGAATTGTGTAGTATATCTATAACTTCATGCTTGCGGTATCCTTTGAAGAAATATGCAATATCAAGGAAAATATTTTGTTGACCTTGGTCTAATCCATCGTAGCTTATTTTGAGTATTTCTTGAATATCTGGACAAGGATTTCTTTTATACTTTTGTAATGCACTTTCCCAACAACGTATCTCTCTGTCACACAAATCCGAACCTATTATTTCTAGAGCTAATGGCAGGCCTTTGGCATAATGTATAAATTGCTCTACGAGTTCGGAATAATATTCCTTAGGTTTGTTTCGTTTGAAGGCATGCTGACAAAAGAGTTCACGAGCTTCATTATCATCTAATTCCATAACCTGGTGATTGTAATAGCTAACGCTACCACCTTCTCGAAGAGTAACTAGCAAGTGTTTGTCCCTTGTTGTTATAATGATTCTACTTCCAGAAGCAAACCAATCACATTTTCCGAGCAAATTTTGTACCTGGCCCAATTTTTGAACATCATCAAGAATTAAAAGAATCTTTTTGTGTTGAAGTCTTTCTATTATCAAATTGGTTCTTTTAGATACACTGCCCACCTTCAAATTTTTATCCCCTAAGATCTCAGAATAAAGCGTCTCTTGTAGTTGGAGTACGCCATCATTTGTTCTTGAGTTTTCTCTAACATTTTCTATAAAGCTGCTTCCTTCAAAACGATAAGCGATCATGTTAAAAACAGCTTTTGCGATTGTTGTCTTTCCTACTCCTGGAAGGCCATAGATCCCTATCACGCGAACATCATTTGACTCAATATCTAAAAACCAATCTATTTCCTTTACACGAGAATCTATTCCAACTGGGTATTTAACGATAAATATTTTAGTACGATTTGATTTAGCATTTGAGATCGCTTCAAAAATGTTTTGGATAAATCCAAATTCAGGGTGGCTGCCAATCACAAAGAATCAAAAACATGTAGAATGTTAGATTAGAAAACAGATATATAAACATAAGCTAAATTCAAAATGTTTAGCTTATGCACCACAACCATTATGTTTAACACTTTCTTTTTTTTGTTCCTTGAAATTAGTTTTAGGATTTTAGTACGAATCTGTATAGGTAACGAAACAAACTTATTGAATATCTCATTTGAATGAAAATTTTAATATAAAGTTTCTAAACATTATGTGGGAGAAACTTCCAATTGATAATACTATTCATCAAGGACGGATCCACACTAACACCAAGGGTGGCCCTGCCCCTTCCAACTTTCTAAAAAAAAAAATTCAAGTGTATATATTAGTTAGGTACTAAGGTTGCTTTTGAAGTTAGGTTCCTAAAAATTAAATTGGGCCCCCACTAACATAATTTTTGGCTCTCTTAAAAAAAATCCCAATTATTAAAAGGAAAAACAAAGTCTAAAATATTGTTTTTGTCCCTAAAGTTTGCATGAATTTCATTTTTCATTCATAAACTTTAAAAAGTTCGTTTTCTATCCCTAAATATTGAAAGTATTACACTTTTTGTCTTTAAATATATATATATATATATATATGGTTTTAGGGTTTTAGAACGAATTTACATGGTCTGCATAGGTAATGAAACAATTTATATTGAATATCCCATTTGAATGAAAATTTTAAAATAATTTAAATAAATTTTCTAAACATTACATGGGAGAAACTTCTAATTAACTGATAATATTATCGTTCATATATTCTTCTCTTTCAATCATTGACATTTGCAAGGCCGGCTCTTGGCCTAGGCATAAGACCTCCCATGGCATCACATTTCAAAATGGTCCCAAAATTATACTATAACTATTTTTTTTTTTTTTTTTTATTAAAAAAGAGTTGGTTGTGCATTGTTTTCCCTACTTCCTAAAAAGCCCCCAAAATATTGGATCAATAGGGGGTGTAACAAATGAAATTTTCAAGAAAGTAACAAATTAATCCATATTATTTCAAAAATTAAAACTCAATCTATTTAAGTGAAACGACATTGTGTTTGGGTTTAATTTGGGTTAAGAATTTAATTTATTACTTTTTGAAACATGAGGATTTAGTTTATAATAAATGGTTATATATTAAGAAGCTTTTCTAAATTAAAATTAATAAAATCATACTTAAGATCGATTATGTTATAAGAAGATTATGTGAATTAGTTATTATCAAATGAAAAAGAGTTGTTAATAAAAACTTAATTAGTAATTTTACATCTCAAAAGCGAAGAATAGTAATTTCTAAATAAATTAAAATAATTATAATATGGAAAGTTAAATCAATATTATTTAGTTGATATTTAAATATAAGAATTACCTCACTTAATTTTGTTACTTTAGGCATATGAAGTTGGTCCGGATGTTTGTAGACATTAAAATAGAAGATATGATTGAAATAGAATACTTTTGTAACAACTAATAGTGATAAATGTATAAATTAAACACATACTCATCCTTGTAGGGGAAACCAGATAAATTGGCTGCTTCAATTAGAGCCACCCTCCATCTTTTCACCTTGTTCATATTATCCTTGAATCTTTCTTCATGTTTTGCCAACGCTTCTCCAAATTTTCCCTTTTGATTACGTACGTATGATGGATCCACCTTGTAAAAAACCGGCAACACAGTTTGGCCATTCTTTTTACACTCAAGAATCTTGACAAGTTCGTCCAAGCACCAGGTGGAAGATGCATAATTTTGAGAGAATACAATTATCGAAATCCTTGAACTTTCAATGGCTTCAATAAGTTCTGTAGAAATTTCTTCCCCCCTTGGGAGCTCATCATCCATGAAGGTGTTAATACCATTATGGCGCAAAATTCCATTCAAATTACTTGTAAAACCATTGCGGATATCTTCACCTCTGAAACTCAAGAACACATCATATCTATATCGGTGGATGAAAGAGGAAGATGAGGCTCTTTTGTTAGTTAGGTAAGCCATTGTGATTTGGATGTATAGACGGAGAGGGAGAAAGAAAGAAAGATGTGATGAAATTGGAAGTGTAAGAGTTTAAGAAAGCAAAGTGAATGAAAAATTAAAAAGAAGAGATATTTCTCAATAAATTTGAGAGAGAATGGGAATGGCAGAGTGAAGGAAATGAATGGTAGTTAAGTAGTTGTGAGGCCAAAAATACTCTTGCACCCAAGAGGAAAGTATGAAGAAATTTCTTGGGTACGCGTTTTGTGCTTGTTTTTGGAGTGTAGCTGATGCATTTTGACTTCTTTTTCAAACTT
>BKZX01025644.1:0-13381 GCA_014362285.1 Fagus crenata | reverse complement strand
AAAAAAAAAAAAAAAAAAAGAAAAAAAAAGTCACCTTTTGTGAAATTGAAAACTAGCCCCCAAATTGAAAGAGTCCAAAAAAACCTAAAAAAAAGTCACCTTTCTTAGTGGGCTCGTGATTTTTGTTTTACAAACTCAAAAACATGTTTTGAAAATAGGTAACCAAATAGGACCACTTGATTCATATTTGTATTTAGCATGACACTTTGATTGCTTGTCGTTCACAAGCCAAAGTTAAAATTTTAGAACTTTGGGATTTAAAAATTGTCGGACTCAATCTATTTATTTATTTATTTTTTCTCTCTATGTGTGGGTTTTATTATTATTATTTTTTATTTACTTAGAAACACTAATTGTCTCTGTTTAGTTAGAAAGATATTTGACATATAATGAGATATTAAATATAACTTTCAATCTCGGTAGTTCGTATTTCGATCATTTCAATTTGAAATGGATTCATTTTATGATTTGGATTAAATATTTCAAATTTAAAGGTGTATCCAGTGCCACGTGATTTAAATATTAAATATTGTGGACTTGATTGGTCCAATATTATTATTGATCCTTCTGGGCCTGAGAAACCTCAAGATAATACAGCGAATGCGTTCAAAGCAGGCTCAACCCAAAAGGATCCATTTGTAGTGGAGTTCAGAGCTTAGAACACCTGGTCATTAGAAAGAAAATTCCAATTTTGATTATTCAACTTAATACAATTAAATTAAGGTGCTATCTAAATGAGCTATGAATTTGGTGTTGAAAATTTTAGAACTGAATTATTAATATATTTATTGAAAGTATATGTATATGCACTGAAAATTTAGATCACTGAAAAATTAGTACAAAAATTGATAATTAGTACCATTTGAAAATAATAAATGTCGAAAAATATGAAACTCCATATATAAATTACTTCCCCAAAAATGGTTGTTTCTTAAAACAAATAATTAGCATTATAGAGTTGTATAACTTGAAGGTTACTAGTATTGGTGGTGGTGACAATCATGATAACAACAACAATGCTGAGTGGGATTGAGGTGTACAGTGATGGTAATACATATATTAATTAGCGGTATAACTGTATAAGTTTGTAACAATTGTGATGGTGTTGTCGACAAGTTGGTGGTGCTTTGCAAGTAACAATTGTCACGAACACAATAAGAATAGTATGATATATACACATGATGATCATGATAGTGCATGGTAGCTAGTGAGATATTGAGTCATTGATCATTATGGTGGTGGCAATAGTAATCACGGTGGCAATTGATGGTAATGATATTAATATTATATTATCATTTTGTATGTGATTAAAAAAGAAAATTTTAAAACATACATAGGATGAGATTGATCACTGGGGGAAGAAAAACACATCCACTTTGCATTTCCACAGCATTAGGTTGCAAGTGGTTGGTGATTGAATAAAATAAATGGTTTTTAGTTTTTACTAGTTAAGTTCTTGACTATTAAGCGTTGTCTAACACATTAAATAAATTATTGAAATTGAAAGCATTATTAAGGGGTTAAATTTTAAATTTCAAGGCTAAAGTAGCCATTCGTTTTCATACTCAAAAATATGCTTCCAATATATATTGAATTATTTACTCCTCGCGGATCTAATTATCCTCATATTGGCATATTGCATCAAATGAAAGACTCTAGACATACAACATACAACGGTTTTAAGAGCAAAATAAAAATAAAAATTGGGGGTTCTAATCATGCCTAGCCTTGGGGTAAGCCCCAGAAGCCCAAGGGCAAGGGCAAAGCCCCCATAGGAGCTATAAGTGAAGGAAAAAATAAAAAAAGAATTAATAAACATTAAAAAAAAATTAATAATTATTAGTATATAACTATACATAAAAGGAAAATATATATATATATATATATTAGTCTACATATAAAAAAATTTATTAGTATACATTTTTTTTATGGGAGTGTTGTGCTTTTAATAAGATATATGTGAGGCATATGTGATGTGTTTCAGTATTCGTGTGAATGAGGTCGGACTCCACTGTGTGATTTATTGATTTATTTGAAAATTTTGTTCACACGTGTATGTGGTCACTAGCCATGTGTTTTTGTTTGTAGGGACAGGTTTGTGGGGGTAAACCATTGTTTTGTATTGCCGTGTTTATTTAATGATTTTTTATGACTTTTAATTTATTATTAGTATTAATTTTGTTGTATAAGACTGTGGCTTTTTTTTTTTTTTTTTCTATTAACACTAAGAAATTTTTTAGTTAAAAAACTATTAGACATATAATTATTATAACTGGGGTTACATTTTTTTTTAATGTAATTCAAGCTAAAAACATAATGTAACATTTATTTTGCATAAAAAAAATTTTTGGGACTTTTATTTATTTTTTTAATATTTAATAATAAGTGAGTAATTAAAATTGTGACGGGCTTGGGCAACCCAAAACCCAAGGCCGGCCCTGGTTCTAATTAGCTCAACCGGGTTTGTAAAGTCTTTTGTCGTTAAATAAGGAACTTGAGTTCAAATTTTTCCTATAAAAAAAATCTTATGGTAAATAACAATCATCATTGAGCGGGCATCATAAATTTCAAATCTCATTATATATATATATATATATATTAATTATGGAATAAGAAAGTATGAAAGTATAGAATTCAAAGGGCATGACCCCTAATTTAATTTCCATTGTTTCACAACATGTAATTAGTTTATGATCATGATATCCCTCAATCATTTTCATGGTCTTAGTAGTAATTTTATGAAGAGAGTTATTGTGGTTATACTTTGCATGATAAGACTGGAACTATCAAATTAAGATCATGTAGCAACTACCCCAGAAGAAAAGAAGCCTATATATTGTTATGTCCATAATTAAGAAATCAAAACTGCCTAAAAATAAATTAACCCTAAAACTTTGAAAGATTGTCACATTAATGACCAACCAATCATTATGCTTTAAAGAAGAAAAAAGTCGGCATTGACTAAATCAATCTCTTGAAAGTAAACTTTCAAAGCCTCCTAAATGTTTTCCCTTTGAAATAGTTCTCCCAAAATGATAAAATTCTTATGACTTTGCCTTCTTGCTTCCAAACTCTGTGCTAGAGTACAAGTTTCACCACTTGGGACACATTAATTTAGGTTAGCCACCGCCTAAGACTAATAATAGTGTAATGCCAACCCACTCTTGCATTAATTTAAGTCAATTTCACATTGTTTGCACCTCTTGGCTTAAGTTGCCATTGCTCATCTCTTCAGATTACAATTGAAAAAACATTCACATGAATTTTAGTGAAACAAATTTGCTAAAGTTTCCAAACTAAATTGAAATGATATCATGATTGAAGTAATCTCTCAAATTACAAAGAAAAATAATGACATTCAACAAAAAAGAAAAATAACCCAATAAATCTTTAGGAATTTGGTTAATGGTGGCCCTTTGAACAATGATTAGGGAGCATTAAATACTTAAAATTTATGGAAAATAACAAAATTTTAATATTAAAATAATAAATGAAAAGACAAGAATACCCCATAAAAGTTATTTTTGTGTTATTTTAATATTAAAATTTCGTTACTTCCTATAAAGTAAAAGTATTAAATGCTTTTTTAAATGACTCTAGAGACACCCATTAACCGGACCCAATCTTGAGATCTCATTTTTAATAGTTTTTCTGTACATCGCACTGATTTACGACTAGTGAAAAATTAAAAAGAAGAGATATTTGTCAATAAATTTGAGAGAGAATGGGAATGGTAGAATGAAGGAAATGACTGTTAGCTAAGTTCTTGTGAGGCCAAGGAGACTTGATGGTCAATTGTGAAGGAAATGAATGTTAGGTAAGTTCGTGTAAGGCCAAGACTTGATAGTCAATTGTGAAAATAGTGTTGCACCTAGGAGGAAAGTATGAAGAAATTTGTTGGGTACATGTTTTTGGAGTGTAGCTGAAGTCATGCATTCGATTGAGTTGGTCATGGTTGTAATTTCAGTCAGGTTGTGTTTCCAACTGGCAGCCAATTAATAATTTATGACGATTTTTTTTTTTTTTTATTAATTTTTTTATTTTGAGATGTGATTTATGAAGCATTGAGACAACACTATCAGTGTACATCAAATTTAGAAAAATATGAAGACTAAAAATTAAAGTCTCTACATTTACAATAAAAATACGCAACCAGTAAAATCAACAATAAACTATTAAAAAATAATAAGCAGTAAAATAATTAAGAAAAAAAAAAATCACTCTACAATAGGACAATGTGATGATCACTAAAAATTAAACAATTATACAAAATAAAATTGTTAGGATTTAGATTGGCAAAATATCAGTGACAATGTAATTTACAAAAGCGCAGCAAGTCTAGGTAAATTTGTAAAGCAATAATTCTGTTTGAAGCTGCTTATGAATCCAACAAATTTAATACCCTTTTAGCTTCACACCACTCACTAGTCAGATTTTCTGTTAACCCATTTACAACAAAGAGCTGTATTCAAAATTTAAAAGTCACTAAAAATTCGTAACACCTTTGCATACAATATTTACACATTCAATTGAAACTCAACTATTAAATAACAAATATTGGCTAATAATAAGCAGTAAATAATTATGAAGAAAAAAATTCTCTCTACAATGAATTTTGATTCGCTTTCACACTTTTGTGAAAATTCTGATCCACTTTCACACTTCTACAGCGAAAAAAGTTAGAAGAAATGTCTTAGGTTAGGTACAAGCTTATTTTTGGAGTATAGGTCATACATAATTCTTATTCATTTTAAACGACAAAGAAATCTCTTAGGTTAGGTACACAATTTCCTTTCTCTCTTTTGACCACCCCACTCAAAATTTTTAATTTTTTTTCTTTTCTCTTCTCTTGTTTATTTATATTTTCTTTTCTCCTTTTCTTCCTTTTTTTTGACGGCCCCACTCTTCTTCTTTTCACAAAATTTTCTTCTTTATGTGCATTTCAATGTGTTTGTCTAATTGTATTGTATATCATGACACTGGCTAATTGGTGTGTATGAAATGTGTACATGTCTATTTCTTAATCTCAACTTTCTCTTGTTTGGCTCCTAACAAAAGGAATATCGGTTTGGTCATGGTTGTAATTTTAGCCCAGTTGTGTTTCTAGGTGGTAAATAATAAATTAGGCTTTCATTTGGTTTGGCTACTAAACCAAGTTAGTCTGAACTCTATCTTGATCAGGGTTTTTCTTTTATATCCAAATCTATCAATCTATTCAAATTAAGGATCTTTAGAAGTTAAACTATGAAGATTAACACCATGCATGTGGCATGGTTTAGGTCCAAAAAAACCAAAACCTCTTTGTTATAAAATGTTTCACACAAAAATAAATTTACAAATAATAGCCATAGTCCCAAAGGGATCCTTTTCTAAAAGAAAATAAATCATAATAACTAATTTATTTATTCACAAATACAAAAATAACAAAACTTCCTACCAATGATATGAATTTGAAAAAGAAGACTGCCTTGCTAGAAACTCCAACTTACTAATTTTCGATGTTTACCCTATCACCAAAGTAAAACTAAGCTGTCCACAATATTATTTGTGTAAATCACAGCTCTAGCACGTGGAATTCTAAGAATTTTCTTGTTTAAACTCTCATGCTCAAATGAGTGGATCTGGCTAAGCTTCTCAATTAGAAATTCACCATGCCAAGGAAGTTTGGAACTTGTTCCATTGGTACAATTTTTTTAGTCCAAGATGCAGCAATCAACCGTGTCATTATATGATGTTTATCAATGCAATTTTGGTTGCACATGCATGTATACTTTTTGACCATGGAAGAACTCAGGTTGTGTCCATCTTACAAATTTCTAATTTTACAATATTTCCTCTATTTATTTATTTTATAAATTCATTTACTAATTATAAGAAAGGAAGATGGGGCAATTAATTAAGTTTCATGAATACGCTTTTATGTTTTTTAATTTTAAATGACAGCTAGGTTGGAGAGCGCGTGAGATTTCATTTTGTTGCTTGCTAAAAACCTGGCCGACCGTGTTGATGCACTGAACTAAGGACTGACTGGTGGTTTGAAATATATTATCTCACTTTCTATCCAATTATTATTCTGGGAGAATGAAGTGACAATTAAACGAGCACAACATATGCCATAATAATCAGTATTGTTTAATTGATTTTGTTAATTAATCATTAAGCCTTCAAAATTGGACTTATTAATTAATTATTGCTGCAGGTTAATTTTCTGTGGTGAAGGCAAGTCATTTCCTGAGTTATTCTCGAAATGTTGCTTATCATAATAGCCTTCTGGTCAAATATACATGCAGAACAAATATAAATGTTACTTAGGGCGTGTGTATGTATAAACTACACCATGAAAGTAGAAATGCAATTGTATTTGTTCTGGAGGATGCATTATTTCCTCCTTTATGGAATTGGAAAAAAAAGTAAAGAAAAAGACAAAGCTTGTAACATTTTTTTGATCGTGAGACAAAGGTCGTAACTTTAACGCATTACTATATTGCTAATTAATAATGCACGGAACACAATAGGGCCGTGATGTTATATATAGTCAATGTCACTACAATTAATCATGAAACAACTCTACAATTAATTATGAACCAACTCTCACACTAAGGGAATTAATAGTATGATAGACTTTACTTTTTGTGTGGTTGCCAATACGCCTTCAACATCAAAATTATTCGGTAGTCATGGAACACAATAAATGTACACTCTCTCACTTGAATGATGGGTCTCACCCTAAATTTATTTAGTGAGACCCACCATTTATGTAAATGAAGGATTATTCAGTAGTCCCCATATGGTGGGCCTCACAAATTAAATTCATGATAAGATGTACATTCTGTGAGGGGTGGACTACGTATTTATTTGTAGCCTGGTACTACTAAATAATTTTCCAAAGTGAGGAGAAAGAGTACGTATTTATTGTAGGCGTAAAATTTAGGTACAATTCCTTAGGTCAAGTACATCAGGTTCCTAGTTGAATTTAAATATATTGAGTTTAAATATTCTTGGAAAAGATAACATTGTTTGTGTTTCATTGGTTAATGCAACCATGTGTTTAAATTCAATTAGGGAACCTAATATATCTAACCTAAGAAACTGTACCTAAGTTTTACCCTATATATATATAGAGGATTTTATTAATGGATGTCTTAAGAGAATTTGTTCAAGAGATTAAATGCTTCCATTTTATAGGAAATAGTAAACTTTTAATATTAAAATAATAAAACGAGACTAAAATGATACAAGCTCTTTTTTTCTTTTTTTTTTAAATATTAAAATTTTACGAATGCTCAAAAAGTGGAAGTATTAAATACTTCCTTAACAAATGTTTTATGAACACTATTAAACTATATTATATGATTATTTTTTCTGACACACACTATACATTTACCGTATAAAAATATGGGTATTTGAGTCAATTAACCAAATCTTAACGAATGCATGAGAAATTTTTATAGAAATAATTTCAAGATGACAGTAAGATAATAAGCATTCAACTTTAATCTCTCCGAAGAGAATTGGAGAATGCCAAAATGAAGGAAACATGAGGTATGGAAGATTATTTTTTAAGAATTATGGAACTTGTTAATCAAATGCGTTGATCAAAGGGTTGTTGAGAAAAATAAAATCTTATCAATCCTAAAAAATATAATTATATAGTTACTGCTATTAAAGAAGTAAAAGATCTCTCAACCTTGACAATTCAAGAATTAATGGGCTCATTGCTTGCCTGTGAACAAAGAAAGCCGAGGCATGTTGACAAGCCTGGTGACAATGCTTTTCAATCAAAAGTGATGTTAAGCTCGCAGAGAAAATTCAGAAGAGACAATTCAATAAATTTGAGAGAGAATGGGAATGACAAAGTCAAAGAAATGAATGGTAGTCAAGTTGTTGTGACTTGTGAGGCCAAGAAGACTTGATAACATGAAGAAATTTCTTGGGTATGCGTTTTGTGCTTATTTTTTCAATTGGCAGGCAATTTTTTTTTTTTTTATATATATATTTTTTTATTTTTTAGATGTAATTTATGAAAATTGGGCCAACAGTGTATATCAAATTTAGAAAAATATGAAGACTAAAAAAGTAAGTCTGAAACGTACCGAGAATTGAAATTAGTGGTAATTTCGGGTGGTAAATGGAAATGGTGGGGTACAACTACAACAAGTCTTCTTCGCCTTCTTATTCTTGGTTATTCCTCTTCCTCTCTGTTCTCTCTTTATCTTATCTCTGTCTCTCTTTCCTGGTTTCTTATGATTAACTTTCAAGATAATTTTTTATTTTCACAAAAGATAAAAAAATAAAAAAAATAAAAAATGCTTTCAAACCAAATACTACTTGTAATGAAAAGTCAAAGAAACTTTCAATCACCTTTTTATTTTTTCAGTCCTGAACCCCACGTGAAGTATGTTTTCTTTTTTAATTTTTAATTTTTAATCCTTTTTTTGCTAAATTTAATTTTTAATCCTTAGTCATTGATATATCATTTTTATTGGGTTTGGGGCCTTTGGGCTACTACCTTGGCTTAGAACACATTGATTGGGATATAAATTGCATCTCACTGTTACTTTACCTCATTCATCTGCCCAATTTCCTATTTAAACCTTTCAGTATCCGTTGCCCCAACAACCCAATGTGAGTCTCCCTTATTCTAATTTTACGATTTCCTTTATGTTTCTCAGTGGATTTGTGTTGGTTTATGTCTGAAACCTCTTTCAATGGTTGTCGTTTTGGGTGTTGACCAGCTAAGAAGTCTAATTAACCATTGTTCTTCCTCTAAAGTCTCTCCTTGGAATATGAATTTGTTGTAGTTTATACATTAAGACCAAATGGTGATATGCTGACCACATGTTTGATGTTTTGTTTATGGGGTACAACATAGCAAACCAATGACTTTATAATATTTATTTGACAGTGAATACATTTATTTTGAATAGTGTACAATTCCATGTAGACTTGGTTATTGTATCCCCAGACATTTTTCAAGTACCTCTTGTGCCAGATGCACAGTTTGTGCTATTAGCATCTGATGGCTTATGGGATTAGATAAACAGGTCTAATTTGTTAGCTTGTTTGGTTACATCAACTTGTCAAAGATTTAAGAGGAACTATGAGTTCGTCTTTACCATGTGCCATTATGTAACTAAAATTGATAACATTTAAGTTCATAAAAATTGGTAACGCCTTTGGATACAAAATTTTTAGATTTACAATAAAAATACACAACTAGTAAAATCAGCAATAACTATTAGTTAATAATAAGCAGTAAAATAATTAAGAAAAAAATTCACTCTACAATAGGACAATTTGATGATCACTAACAATTAAACAAGCTATATACGGAATGGAGCAAACAGTGAAGAAGCTGCTGCATATCCTTGGTTGTTTTTTAATTTTTTCGATGAACAAGCTTTTATTAACAAAATTAAATTGTTGAGCTTGATCGAGTAAGCAGACAAATCTTGTGGCAATTCTGCCTAAAGCTTTCATGAAACTATTAATCATGAAAGCTTGCACTATTCTTTCCTCTGTTTTTACTCTGCCCACAATGAGTTATTGCATTTCTTTGATGACAGACATAGTATACAGTTGCTCCCTATGAATACATAGACTTCTCTACATGCATGTAGCAATCAATAACACAAAATCAAAAGTTAAAAAAGAAATTACATAATTCCTTGCTACTCCCTTTACATGTATCAAATCGAAAATAATTCAAACCCTTCCCAATATTTTCGGTGAAATAATTGATTATCCACAAAACTACATAAGTGTAACAAAAATATAACAAGACAAAAATCAGATTCTTTTTCGGGTAAGTATTATTAATAAGAAACAGGCAATACAAAATTGCCTCGACTTGATTAGAGAACTACTCACAACAAGCAATTGGTCACACATAGACTGTGTAAAATATCTTTAGAGCCAACCAAACACCGAAAAGCAAATCTATAGTTAATACTATCAAAGAAGTAAAATAGTACTTCACCAAGTGCTTTTTGTTTCTGGTACATCCGACATTCCCAAAGTTGTCTGTCAAAGTCAAGTTATAGGTAATGAAAGTAAATAGTTTACTATATAACAATACTGTCCTTGTACACCTATTACAATATTTGGGATTTAAGTACCAAGACATACCGGAAAAGAAATATTAATCAACCCCTATTTATGTATACAAGCCCTCAATATGGTAAACAATGTTTTCACATTATAATTATAACAAAACAAGTACCCTTTGCTATTCTGGCCACCGACAAACACCAATGCCTCCACTTCATACACATCAACCTCATATAGCATCTTCAAACAAGTATTTGCACTGCACTGAAAATTTAATATGTCATGTGATAAATGGGATTTTTATTAACTTGTATGCAGACTCCATTAACATATTATTGCAATATCCTCTGCAGTATTCTCATATAAGATGGTAATGAAACAATTGACCATACTAAAATATGACATTTATTACACATATGACCAAATACATTACAAAACGACTAGCTGCAGATTTAGGTAAGCAGGCATAGTTATAACTTTCACAATCATTAGCTCACCACTCTCCCCATATGTTAGCAAGCTTGTTAGACTATAAGTCCCTTAGTATTCTCTCCATCAATGGGTAGGCTCTTCTTCTTAACCAAAGCTACCTTATCACTTTCCCCATTGCTGAGCAGCTCTGGTTATCCTGTTGGAATTTTGGCCTTTATGTAGGTATGTTGACCAGACAAATGGAGATGGCATATGATGAGCGTTCTTACAGTCCCTGGCTCCAGCTGTAATCAAGTATACATGATGGATCCCTCAGCAGCTGTTGGGAAATGCTGATTGGTTAAATGCACTACAGCAGGGGCTGAAGAAAGATTGCTATAACCAATCAAAATTATCACATGGTAAATCATCTACCTAAATCATTCTTCATCAAAAAGCTCATACAAAGAACCCATTTTATTGGGTTGAAAATCTATAAACAAAACCCGAATAATCAAAATATTCAAATTGTATACTAGTTTCCCACTTCCCATAACTTCTTAGTAGCAAGATGAAGGACTACATGAGAAAGGAAAAGTACTAAATTACAAAACCTTAATTTCACTAAATAATCAAATGAAAAGTGGTAAGATAAAATCAAAACTCTTTACCTTTTGCTTATTAAAGTTAGATATATCACTTTAGTATGCTTTTTTCTCATAATTATTGGTGTTTCACAATATCAGTCGTCCACTTTGTTGGTCATTTCAAAATTATTGATTGAAATTGTCAAGAACTAGATGAGTCAAGGAAAGATGGAATATGAATCATTGTGGAGGAATAGAAAGCTGCAGATTGTGTCGATATTTAATTTCTTAATTTTCTTTCTGGGGATATGAAACAATGGGTAAAGACAGAGACAAGAAGAAGGATATGTGCTTTGACAAATTTACAGTTATACTTATGGAATAAAAACAGAGATTATGGATGCTTATGAATTGTGATATTGCCAAAATGGTTCGTTACAGTAACAAATCATGTTTTACAGTTTCAATAATGAGAACGGATTCAGAGGCAACATAAAATTGCCAACAGTAAATCCAATCCACCAACTAACATTTGACATAAGACAACAAGGAAAATTTCATAGTGCAGAAAGCATTTAGTGGAGATGAGGTATGCTTGTACGTTGATTGATTCAATGTAACCTAAATTGGGGATTTTCAGTCTCAATGGTCCTAATACTAACCTCAATTACATATCTCTGCTTGGTATACTTAGTCTGCTGAAATTGTTGCTATATGTGGGTGCGTATATTTTGTTATTGAACAATTTACCTCCATCGTTGTTTACCAGTTAATGATTCAATAAGGTTTGAGTTGCCTTTTTAGTTACTACACGGTTTCTACTTGTATGATTGTTTACCAGTTAATGCTAGAGTTGAAAATTGGTTTGCTATGATGTTAGACAAGTTATTGATACCCTTGCATTCTACAATCTGAAATTATGTCTTGATATGGTAAACAAGGATTTCTCAACACTAGATGACATTAATTCCTTACACTAAACAAAAGCAAACAAACAAAAACAGATGACATTAATTTCGAACTCCCTGCCAATTGAGATTCCACTTATGGAGGCAGCATAGCAAGGACGTCCATAAACCATGAGGCCTTATATAAAGGGGAGGAAAGAGACAA
Source organism: Fagus crenata (assembly GCA_014362285.1). Taxonomy (NCBI): domain Eukaryota; kingdom Viridiplantae; phylum Streptophyta; class Magnoliopsida; order Fagales; family Fagaceae; genus Fagus; species Fagus crenata. Next base: position 1,220 of record BKZX01025644.1, on the reverse strand, counting down.
AGGATATATTCGAGGAGAAGATCACAGTGTTACAGAAACAGATTAATGAGTTAGAGAGCACCACTGCACCACACGAATGTCTAATCTATTCAACCCCCCACCCCCCTTTTTCTTTTTTCGAATAGACGATGGTGTTTTCAACAAGTTGGTAGTGCTTTGCAGTAAAACTTGTCACGACCATAATAATAACTATGTGTTACATACTTACATTTAGCATAAATGCACCCAAAAAAAAACATTTATCAGTTGTACATATCAAATATGCTTATGTAGTTAGACAAGTATGAAATTACACATGTTACATATGAACTTGTATCGTGAGTGTTTCTGGTGGTATACAATGCCTTCAGAAATTGATATGAGATCTAAACTACTTTATGTTAGGCTTGCTAATAAATAAGAAACAACCACAATCGACAAGTTACATAGAAAATTTGCAGAACAGACCTTAAATTCCTAGTTTCTTAAGCAGGGTCACTAACAAAACATTGTAAAAAGAGATTGGAAAGAGCAACAAACCTGAAGTTTGATACTGCTTTGAAAGGAACTTTTCCTCAAAAGTTGACTTTGAGTTTGTGGAAGTACTGGTTTTGAAGGAAAGCTACCAATACAAATTTTCAAAACAAGTAAAGCAATAATAATATTGAAAAATAAATAAATAAATAAACCTTAAAAATACAAGAATAACATGATAAAGGAGAAGGTAGAACACACCAGAACTAGCATTTGAGATAATGCAGAAAAAATAAGGGAACTCTGAGATGTCATATCAGCATGTGAGTACCGATTAATGATGTAAAAAGCTTTCCAAACTACACATAAGCAAAAAAGTTATGATAAGGTTACACATCAGAAAATATGCCATCACACAATGCAGTAGGGGAAGAGGTTGAAGAAGCCTATTGAAATGTCTTCAGAAAGCTTTTTTGATTGAAGCATTCTAATGAATCATGAAGCACCAGATGAAAGTTCTTGAAAATAAATTTTTTTGGAGAAACAATATTATATCAAAATGAAAGGATTTGCATATATAAAGGAGCATAATGGTCTTCATACCCAAAGTCTTTTCTGATTATTAAATGAAAAAAGAACTGTAAGTCTGATTATCCATTGTTGTCTGCTTTTTCATTGCTGATATATATAGCCCTATGTTTGACACACCCTAGACTTCCTTGATGATGGATGGAATGTTTTAGGACATATAAGAATAGGCTTATGAC
>BKZX01025641.1:0-13214 GCA_014362285.1 Fagus crenata | reverse complement strand
AGTGATTGTTTTGGAATGCCATTAGTCAAATGAAATTTAATTATAGTATGATTGAATGATATATTGTTGAAAAGGAAATATATCTATAATCTATAATTCATAATTTATACTATAATGTAAAACCGAAACTTTTTGACTTTTGATTGACCTCATTATGTTGCGCCACATAAACTTTTGAAATCTCACAATTTCACACCTCATTATTTTAATATATATTTTCTAATTGAATTTAAATTTTATTTTATTATTAAACCTTCCATTAGAATTTTGATACATCATATTTTCTTTAATATAAGAATATATTATTCCATATATAAAACACAATCATAATTAATGTCAAATACTAAAATATATTCCATATATAAATACAATATAAATATCTTTTAATAATAATTATAATTATCAATTTTCATCAAGGTTTTTTGAGTTTTCTTTTGTTTTTTCTTATATATTTCATTTAATTTTGTTGTTGGCAATGAAGAAAGATTGATAGATTTGTTATAATGAAACCATGTGAGATTGAAATAAGTTATGAAAATTATTTAGGTTTGATCCTATCATCATGTGTCCATGTATTTATTTGTCATTTTTCTTATTTTAAATATCATTTATTTTATTTTTGGATGGAAACATGATCCATATGGTAAATATAAACATGAATCCTATTTTATAAAAATTGGACTATATTCAACTTATGCCAAAAGAAAAATTATATTATATTAAATTTTAATTATCATATGGTAAATACTTTCTTAATTATTTTTTTAAACCAAAAAGTATGATCTATTCTAAATCTTATTTGTAAAGTCTCTTTATCGATCTTGCCTACAATATTTTCAACTACAAAAAAGAAAAAAAAAATCAACAAAAGATGTAAAAGGAATCAAAATTAATTTAGATTTTATTTTGAATAATTTTCCTGTGCATTGTACAGGTTTGCGACTAGTATAAATTAAAACTCGAAGCAGAGAGAAATTTTTTTTCGTCCTTTAAACACTGCCACATCAGAATTCCTGCACCTACATAAGCCCATGGCATCCTTTCCTCTTTTTCATTCTATCTCTCACACGTCTCATACTCCCACTCTTTCTCTCTCTCACTAAATGTTTTTTCTCTTCTTAAATTGTACCCCACGTTGTGCTATAAGCCCGTAACAGTAAGAAAATTCTGACCTTTCATTTTTTCACCAAAATATTCGAAAAGATCAACTCTCTACAACCATTCTCCTTCCTTCATTCAACCACAACCAGCCGAACCTGCAAAGGCACATATGGTGGTTACAATTTGGAGTGAAAACGAATCAGTGGGCATTTATTGAGACCTTTTCTCTTCTTCAAACATATCTCCTTCAAACCCATTAGTTCTCTCTCCATTTTTTTTTAATATAAATTTTCAATTTCTCTCCCTCCACCAAACCACTGATTGATCGGTATGGCCTTTAATGGAACAGCTTTCCCAAGCGTTATTTCTGCTCTTTTGATCATGTCCATCTCCTTTGGCTGCCTATCTGCCAAAACCAGCTCTCCAATGTGAGTTTCTTCTATAATTTTTTCCCTGATTTTGTTTGTTCTTTCTAGTGCATCTGTGATTTTTCTTTTTCTGTGGATTTGTGATTGTTTGTGGCTCATGTGGTTAGCTTTCCTTCTCTTTGGTTTGAGGTGCACCTTTGGCATGCCTTTGATGTGTTTGATATATTATCTAATAGGATGGTCTACCAAGAGCCTTTGCATATATCAATGTTGCAGTGTTGCCTTTTTTTTTTCCCCTACTCAATGTTGCAGTGTTGTTGGACCAATAAAAATATCAATTGGGGTTTATTCTGTTTTATAGGGAAAAGTATGATAGGCAATATCAATTGACTGTTTAACTGATAGGATTTTTTTTTTTTTTTTGTTTTTTTAAAGCTCTTTGTTTGATTTCTAAGAAAGTAAGCATTTGGTGAATATGATTGGATTCTGTGTCTTCGATTTTATTGTTAAGTACAAAAATTATTTGAGACCAAAAAAGCATGGAAGCATGAACATGTTTTAAGAACTTGTACTTAAGTATAGTTTTCAGGCACAAGTATGCAACATGTTGCGGCTTCCAACCATAATGTACCTGGCAAGCCTAACATCATCCTATTGATGAATACAATAATTGTAGGCTTGGTTTTAAGATCTAAGGTGGGTTCAACCAACCAAATTTGAGCTTCTAAAATTGAAACTTCCAAAGAGCTAAATTTACATCCAACAAGCAGCAATGACATCTGTCCTGCCAACATGTTCTGTTTACTTCATATTAAGTTTGGACCTCCATGTGTGCACTGGTACAATCAAGAGCAATGAGGGAATGGTGCTCAATTCCAATTTTCAGATACATTTTATTGAAAACAAATCGATTAGGAAATTTATAAGATATCAATTGAGATTGTTACACATCTATAACCTGATCATTTTCCAAGTGAGTTTGTCATAAGATATCAATTATGATTGTTACACATCTACAATGCTTCCCTAGGAACGATCAACCCAAAGGTTCGTAGATCCAATCTCTCTTTTTCTCTCCCTCTGTGCTTCTCACTCTAATTAGGGCTCTATATTTGAACCAGTTTGAAAAACCTGTAATTATTTAGCTAAGTCGAATTGCTTTTGAGTTTCAATTTTTAGTTTATGAATTTGTTATTGGCAGTGGCTGATGCTGGAAGCTTCAACAATAGTGTAGCTGAGCAACAGGTTGGTTTGGCTGGCACAATATTCTTTAGAAATTTATAAGCACTAAATTATTACTATAAAAGCTTAATAACTTCAATTAAGCTATTGAGTTGCATTGTTTAAATGATTAAGTTGAACATCCTGACATGATGAACGGTTTGTTAAGATCTCAATCATAACGATTTTTTACTATAATTTTATTCAAATTTTTGTTTTCAATCAAATACTTCTCCGGTCATAATGAATGATATGCTAAGTTATGCTGGCAAAGATGTTGTTTATCTCATTTGCATTATTGTGATTATTATTTTTGATTTCATGCTCTTAAGTAGTTGGATTATCTAGATCTTATCTCTTTGTGAACTTTTGAATTTGTTAGCATGAAACTCTCACTAAATTGCATTTTCTTTATCTGTTCGTGTTGACCAGGTAGTTCTGGAATCTGTAGCCAGAGTTAAGTCGAAGAAAAATGACACGAAAGAGGAAAAGTATGTGTTTTTTTTTTTTTTTCAAGGTATTCAGAATATATGTAACCAGATGAGTTGTAGGCCACCAGAAATTTTTCAACACCTACTTGCAATCTAATACCTCAAGGGTATTTTCAAGTTTTGAGAAAAGCACATGTCTAAAGGTTAAACCTTTTTATTAGATAGTTCTACGTCTACAATCAATGCTTACAACTAATTAATCATTCTTTCATTTTCTTCTGTAAGTAATTAGTTTAGGATAATCACCAAATTTATCAAGCATTGAGACAATATTGCAGGCTATAGTTAGTGGACAACTAAGACAAATTATAGCACTAAACATAGAAAAGATGCCTTAGTTCCTTTTTTTATCATTACTGGCTGAGTTGACTTTGTTTTTTTTAGTTGGCTTGACCTGACTTGAAGTTCTTGCCAGAGGCTATAGCTCCCCTCCCTAATTGATTGCTAGGGGTCATCAAAGTTGTTGCAGTTATGACTTTTTTTTCCAGGAAATTATTGTTTACGACCTTCAAAACTTGCTGATTCTTTGGTAAGAACTTCTCATGTTTTTAATTTCATCAATATTTGTAATATGAACATGATGTTTTTATATTAATTTTTTTGGAAAAAGAAATAGGAATAGTTTTCATATCACTTATCATAAATTGTACATTATATCTATGAAAGTTGAATTAAATTAAACACATGCCTACTTTAAATATTCTGTCTATATGTTATTAAGAATATTTTTTGACTGAATGATTTTATAGGCTGAACCTAAACACATTTGCAATGAGATGAATAGGAATTTGATTCATTAAGGGGCTTGACTACTGACCGGGATTTTTGTTTTCTCAAATAAATGATGATTTGTTACTGTGAAATATTTTTTTACTTTATTAGATTGGTGTTACCAAGGTTTTCTATAGGCACAGTTTGTTGTATTGTTTATAGTGATGGAATAATTGAGGTGCATTGTGTTTTCTACAAAAATTACATGCAAAGTTGTGAAGTTGTAGTGTTTACTGGTACATTTGATGTCTGAGATGTTTAAGTTTGTAAAGTTAGAAATAGTAGATGGGTAAGTTGTTGCGGCTATGACAATGGAATCTCTATTTTATAGGTTGACCCAATGATGTCAGTTTCAATATTAGTCCAAACTTGTAGTCCAGTTGGGCATCAAGGTGTTGATTCTTACTAACAAGTGTTCGGTATAATAAAGACACCAAGTTATTAGCTGTAAAATTTACCAGTTACATTAATGTGTTAATGCCTTTTTCGATGGTTGTATAAGGGATAAAAAAAATTTACAGTAGTGTTGTCCAATGCTCTATTTGAAGACAAGTGTTTTTTTTTTTTGGTCTTCTATTGGATTGAGTACTGTCACGACCCAAATCCGTAATATGATTCAGAGTCGGACCAGCATGCTAATACCAAGCCTATGCCTGATATTAACACGAACCAACTAAAAGGAGTATGAATTTTTTTCTTATTTCCTCTCTTCTCTCATCTTGATTCTTTAACTTCTTCTTGGGTTGAAAACTCCCATAATATAATAACATACTCCTTTACAAAATAACTGAATATAATAGTCCACCTAAAGGAAGTGATAGTAATCAGAGCATCTATAACTGTTTATACAAAATACATCAATATGTGGACATAAAAACTCTAATACAGCGGAAGACTATTTAAACCTATACATCACTTCTGTTTTATTTATATAAAAACTCAAAACATCTAAAACTTGTTCTAGATACTACAAACTTGCTCCTCCATGCTGAGACTCTTGGCTGCACCATAGGATGTTCCTGCAATCTGAGCAATCCACTTTGCTCAGGAAGGGAATTGTGACATGAAGATTTAACAGTATGCATGAATGCATGATAAACAGAAATATCTTTGTGGATATGACTTGCGTATAAACAGTTCATGCTAAAATGATTTCATGAGTTTCTTGCACATATATGTTTCATACTAATGAACATAATATCTGATAACTTGTAAGGCATAATATATTTATTGAAATCTAAACATATAGCATGATTCTTTTATATGTAAACTAAACATGTTCCCTTAAACTGTTCTGAAGAGAAAACTTATCTCATACTCTTTCATAATATAGCAAAGTTATATGGAACATGTAACTGTACTTTATCTTTAAGACTATGCCCCTCGTGACCTTACTGGTGCCATGTCTACAGGGTATGAAACCCATTGTGGCCTTCTTGCCAATCTACAAAGATCCGAAGATCCCCTCGTGGCCTGGGTTGCCATATCTTCAGGGAATACAACCCCTCGTGGCCTTACTTGTTGCCGGTCTACAGGGAATAAAACCCCTCGAGGCCTTCTTGCCATGTCTTTAGGGCATACGATCCCCTCGTGGCCTTGGGTTGTCAGTCTACAGGGCATCACAGTCAAAACTGTTTTTGATGTTCTTAAAACATATCATGCTTGTTTATTTTTCAATCTCTCTCTTGCCTTACTAAGCCAAAATCATAGCATATCCACAACTTATTTCTAAAATCTGTCTTAACTGTACTAATTCAAAACAGTTTCTAAATCAATGCACATTTTCTCTATAAACAAATATCAAACTAAGTTTATTGAAAGCATTGATAAAACATATATAAATATATTCTTAAAACATGGACTATTAAATTTTCATGGCACATTTCCTTACCTCAATCCAGCAGTAGCACAGCAGTCTCAAAGCTTGCAATGGAGTTCTCTACTTTCCTTGTTCAGTCCCTAGACCAAAGGATATTAAAATCCAATGATTAGCAGACATTCTAACTCACAAAAGCACTCATGGCTTCCCTTAACTATCAATTCTATAGGTTTTCTAATCCTTTTCACATCCTTACCCTATTTAGGTTCCTAAGAGTCTCTATATCGCAACCCAAAGGCAACCAAACAAGCAAACTAAGCAATAGTGGCAAAACATCAAAACTAGTTCTATTTACTGCCTAAAACAGAAACCGTATTGCAGGACTCAAAATATTTCTTTTCTATACTAAATGGTATAATTAGGACATATAAAAATTCACCCATTTAGTAAACCCATTATTTATCATGCATACCAAATTTCAGCTCAATTCACTGGTCCAATTGCAAGAATAAATTCTTCAAAGTCTCACTCTTTCAGAAAATAAAGGTTCTGTCCCACTACAGGGCAGACCATTTGAACAGTGAATTTAACTATCCATTCAATATCCAATTTCCTTGATATTTCATTTACTTGTTCTATTATATGTCTAGTACATCACGTAAAAAATTACAGCTCTATTTGAGCTTTATAAAAAATTATAAAATTCAACCAAGACAGGAAACTCAAATCTGCCAGCACAGTATTTAAAGTGACTTTAAATCAGTACCCACAATTCATTATATACTAAAATGGCAAGAGGCTAATTCCATCAATAACATATACATCCTAGGGTTCTAGAAACATATTCCATTCACTCAAATTCCAAGTATTGGATTTATTATGAAATTTCTAACTGACAAACACAGAATCTGTCAAATTGACAGATTTACACAGTTTTCTTGTAAAATCACAAATAATTATCAAAACTCAATATTTTTCTATGAAATTTCATATACATAACCTAGACATATGATAGATTACCCTAGAGAAAACCGTTTCTTAATTTCTCTTCTCAGAAATTCCAGAATTTCCACGAAATTTTACTGTTCACGCAGACTTGACAGAGCAATAAATTTCCAGCAACTACCACTTCAAATCCCACATGCATGTCCATAAAAAATTCATTTTCTCTAACCCAAAATCATATTTCTACAACCCATAACCTCAAAGTGTGAGAATCATGAAAATCAACCAACAATTTCAACTATACCCATTTCAAAACATACATGAAAAGCTAAGATTTCACCTAATCTATCACATGCATGAAATTTTAGTTTAAACCCCCAATTAAACTCCATGGAGCCCTAGAGAATTTGAGAAATTTACCTTCTAAATGTTGGGAATATAAGCCCTAACAAGAGCTTATTCTTTTCTTGATGGAGGGAAGCTTGAAGGAGAGCATATATGGAGGGTTTTCCTCCAAGTGATTTTCGGCCAGCAGAAGGAGAGTTTCTCTCTCTTTCTTTCCCTTTCTTTCTTCTTGAAACAATGAAATGAAATGAGGAACAATGCATGGCCGGTCAATATAAGAGAGGGGATTTGTTATTAGTGCTTGCCATGTGTCAATATGCAATGGGAGGGTAAGTGTAAAGCTTTTCCAAATGGTTAGTTTCTATTGGACTTCAAAACTAGGTATGAAATAACCATTTTACCCCTCTTGTAATCTAGTAACTACCTTGATGCCTTATTATAGTTTAGTTATAATTAAACTATATCCATTTTCATTACTAATGTGTACATAATAATCCAAATTAAATTTACTTACCACATAAATTTATTAAACTTATAATCCTTTATTAGTTTAGAACCAATATAATTAATTAAACCATTAAGTGGTGCGGGGCATCACAAGTACAACCTTGGAGGATTATTAGGAATTGTAATTTATAAGGTTGCTTCAGATTGGATTATATATATGTATTTATTTTTTGTTGTAACTTTGTTACTTTTTCATCTACTCATGCTTCAATGTTAATGATATTTCAAGTGCTATTTGAATTTAATTTCAAGTTTTCTAACTGGTGATCATGTCAAATATATTGTATGGCAAGATATGTTATATCAAAATGCTTCTTAAAGCTTATATATGTGAAATTTCCGTTCAATATTTATTCCCTTTTAATTTTCTCCTAAGCCATTTAAGTCATCTTCAAACCTTCCTTTACATCTCTTACTCACTTCTCCTCCCCTTGGTTCCTTCCCTCTTCTACTCACCCCCCTCAAACGTACAAAAGCTTAATGCTCTCTCTTTATACTTTTGTATATAATAAACCACTTAACTTGCAAAAAATTTATTACTCTATATCAATTATACTCCATTAAAAAAAAAAAAAAAAAAAAAAAAAAACATCATTTTGAAGTGGGATTAGGACTAAAACTTATAAGTCTCATCTTTTTTATCCTTTTTTTTGCTCAACCCAAAAATAAAAAATCATGTCAAATTATTTTGCGCATTGCGCAGGTCTGCAACTAGTATATATTAAAGCAGAAGACATTGCCATCTTTCTGTCACGTGGCATCTAAGGCAACGTCTTCTGCTTGCCATGTATCAATTTTTTTTTTTTTTAAACACATCATTAATAAATTAAATACTCACTACCCCATAATAAAAATAACACAATTAATAAATTAAATACCCACTATCATATAATAAAAACTATACCATTAATAAATTAAATACCCACTACCTAATTATATGCTCCAATTAAAGCCAAATATATTAAACACAAAATATGTTATTTTAAAGATGCATTTAAATTATAACTTAGGCATTCGTTCCAGTGGTCATTTCTCTTTTCAAAAAGTTTCACCCCTTTGTGAGGGTGAGGGTGTGGGTTCAATACCTATGTAAACTTTTTTTTTTTTTTTTAGACGCAGAGGGAATAACATCTAAACATTTTTTTTTTTCTATGTGTTAAATTTTCTTAAGATACGTGTTAGATTTAAGATGATATTGTCATTTTTATCTCCGTGGACCAATTTGTTATGTGATGGACTTATAAGGATACAAATATTGTTTATGTGATTATTAATAAGTGATAAATTGCCCAAAAATAGATGAAAAGAGAAACAAAAGAAAGTAAAAAAGGTTAAAGATGGGATAAATATGTAAAGTCAAAAAAGGTAAAGATGGGATAAATATGTGACAAATTGTGTTATTTATTTGTACTATCAAAGTATTGTCAGTTAAACAAAAATGAGAAACCTCTGAATATTTAGAATCCCTATATGAAACAATTGAGGTTCACCAAAGTGATTGAAATTCATAAACGATATGAAGTGAGCTTTTTTATTTTTTGCTAAGTCAATACAACCCCGAGATATAAATCTCCAATTGACTTTATGTTCAATATCCCTAGTTGATGAAATATTATAAAAATCAGTATAATACATTTTATGAGATATAATAAAAATGATCATTTCTATTTTTAATCGTAAAGAAAAATTATTTACATTTTCTATTTTACACTCTTTTTTTTTCTAAAATTTTTTTCCTTTTCATTATTGTTATTATTTTTTCCTTCTTCTTAGTGTAGTTGCTTTGTTAGAAACATATTTATAGAAAAATAATGAAAAAGAGCTGTGCATTGCGCGAGTTATAGTTTAGTATAAACTAATAGATGAGGCCTCAGCTTTCTCTTAAGACATGCTACATCAAACTTTCTATTCTCATAAAAAACCAAGTCAGCAATCTATTTCCCTTTTCAATCAACATGCTATTTTCTTTTTCAATTTTTTTTTTAAATATTCTCACCCCCCATTTATATCTATCTATTAATACTCACATTCAGTTGAAATTTGATTAGTCAAATAATTTAAAACGTCCATTTGAGAATATATTCCTTTGATGTCAACCATATTTATATCTATCTATTAATACCCACATTCAATTGAAATTTGATTAGTCAAATAATTTGAAACGTCAATTTAAGGAAATATCTATGTACAATATCTAATAGTAATAGTCAAGGTTATACATGAAGTCACATCATTATATGTCATATCACCCGTTTTTTTCGTCTTGCAAACCAATATTGCCATCCATTTTAAAGGTGAAGAGTCATCATTATTTCTTATTCGGTAATGTCACTCTCATTTAAAAAAAATTTAAATCCATCAATGTATTTCATTAAATCATTTTCCGTTACAGCACACATTTGGAATTTATAAAGTCTATAGTTGTTATAGCACACATATTTGGAATTTGTAAAGTCTATAGTCATCATTGGTTTTTAATTTTCATTTATGTCAGCCACATTTGGAATTTAAAAAGTAGCACGCATTTATTTACTCTTAATTACTCCACCTCTATTCTCCAGTTATGTTACCCATATTTGAAAGTTTTATACTAATCATTATTTTTCTATTATATAAACTAATAGATAATGCCTCAGCTTTCTCTTAAGACACGTCACATCAGATTTTCTATTCCCATAAAAAACCACGTCAGCTAGCATTCTATTTCCCTTTTCAATCAATTTGCTATTTTCTTTTTCAATTTTTTTTTTTAAATATTCCCTCCCCCATTTATATCTATTTATTAATACTCACATTCAGTTGAAATTTAATTAGTTAAAAAATTTAAAACATCCATTTGAGAATATATTCTTTTTATGTCACCCATATTTATATCTATCTTTTAATACCCACATTCAGTTGAAATTTGATTAGTCAAATAATTTGAAACGTCAATTTAAGGAAATATCTATGTATAATATCTAATAGTAATAGTAATAGTTAAGGCTATACATGAAGCCAAATCATTGTATGTCATATCACCCGTATTTGTCCTGTTACAAACCAAAATTGCCATCCACTTTAGAGTGAAGAGCCATCAATATTTCTTATTCGGTAATATCACTCTCATTATAAAAAAATTTAAAGCCATCAATGTATTTCATTAAATCATTTTCTGTTATAGCACACATATTTGGAATTTGTAAAGTCTATAGTCGTTATAGCACACATATTTGGAATTTGTAAAGTCTATAGTCATCATTGGTTTTTAATTTTCATTTATGTCAGCCACATTTGGAATTTAAAAAGTAGCACGTATTTATTTACTCTTAATTACTCCACCTCTATTTTCCGATTATGTTACCCACATTTAGAAGTTTTACACCAATCATTATTTTTCTATTATATAAACTAATAGATAAGGCCTCAGCTTTCTCTTAAGACATGTCATATTAGACTTTCTATTCTCATAAAAAACCACGTCAACTAGCATTCTATTTCCTTTTTCAATCAATATGTTATTTTTTTTTTCATTTTTTTTTTAAATATTCCCTCCCCCATTTATATCTAGCTATTAATACTCACATTCAGTTGAAGTTTGATTAGTCAAATAATTTAAAACGTCCATTTAAGAATATATTCCTTTTATGCCACCCATATTTATATCTATCTTTTAATATCCAGATTCAGTTGAAATTTGATTAGTCAAATAATTTGAAACGTCAATTTAAGGAAATATTTATGTACAATATCTAATAGTAATAATCAAGGCTATACATGAAACCACATCATTGTATGTCATATCACCCATATTTTTCCTCTTGCAAACCAATATTGCCACCCCCTTTGGAGGTAAAGAGCCATCATTATTTCTTATTCGGTAATATCACTCTCTTTTTAAAAAAATTTAAAGCCATCAATGTATTTCATTAAATCATTTTCCGTTATAGCACACATATTTGGAATTTGTAAAATCTATAGTCATCATTGGTTTTTAATTTTCCTTTATGTCAGTCACATTTGGAATTTTAAAAGTAGCACGCATTTATTTACTCTTAATTACTCCACCTCTATTTTCTCGTTATGTTACACACATTTGGAAGTTTTATACCAATAATTATTTTTCATTAAATTCATTATGATAAATGCGCTTTTCTATATATAAGGATGTGTTACACTGCAAAAAACAAACTTGACAAATAAAATTTCGAGGATGGTGAAAATAAGGATGGTAGGAATATTTTTTTGTTCACTATTCCATTAAAAATTAATTTGAATGCTATCATGAATATTTAATTTTGGTTCTTGTCGACACCGGCGGAAAATCCGACCTCTAAACAGGAAGTGTGCTTAGGGTCTTTTCTTTTTTATTTTCCTAGACACCGACCCCCATTTGGCGAATGTGTGTGTGATCTCTATCTCTTTTCCGTTTCGAGATATGAGTTGTGCGTGTGTGGGAACTTGTGTACGTGTGTGCACAAATTTGGAGTCGTCACCAACCATGGGAAATTTTAAGGTGTGATTGGGCACCTATGTCTAATAGATTTTATCTTGTTTAGACATTTATAACAAAAATGGTCTTGAACCAGAGATAGGTTCGGGGGTTTGCTTATGCGTGGGGAAGGTGTTAGGCATCCCACGACATCCGTTAAGAAACGGTTACCTCCTTTCTAGTGTTTTCTTTTATTTGCTAAGCCTAAGTTGTTGGTTTTAATTATGAACAAATGTCACAAATTTGGTCGAGCAATATACCAAGAATGGCAAATGCAATTTAACCTTATTTGGTTTTGATTAGACTCTTTATTTCACCATCCCTTATCTTTGTATTTTTTAGGTTTCCGGGCACTTCGGTGGTAGGATGTACTTGAAATCCTAACACCTAGTGCCGGGACAGACAATTAATGTTTTTTGGTGCCATATTCGGGATCTCTTTGCTCTTGATTTCCAAGAGTAAAGCGGTCCGTCAAATGGCGGGGTTTTGGATGATTAATTCACACTTTGGGGAATTTTAGACTATGATCCTATGGGAGTTAGAACATGTAGAATCCCTTACACGAAAGCACGTACCAGCCACGCCCCCGTGTAAAGGACTCATACCATGGTGTCCAAAAGCCAGGGTGAGCCGTAGCCCTTGGATTGCACCAATTTTGTTTCTAACGCCCACATTACCATGTTTACTCTTTTTAAAGTTTTCATGGCAAAGTGTATTTTAATCACATTTTTATATTGAAGCAATAAACAAACAAGCAAATAATCACGACATATTCACAGCATACAAATCGCAAGAAAGGGTATGAAAGCCAACAAAATGTTCAAACAAGTAATCACGGCATGTTCCCAGCACATAAATCACAAGTATGACATAATATGGGATGATCATGGTATGTTAGCAGCACATCAATCATAAGTATGAAATGACATAAATGCAACACTTATTTGAGATGACAAGGTGTAATTCATGAGAATTTTAGGGAAAGGGTCAAGACCTCGTGGGGCCGGGATTCGATGCTATTTGAAAGGCTTATTCAAATCCCGACACCACCTTAGGGTTTACATGAATAAAATAATGCAATCCAAGGAAAAACCAATGCCTCTCGGGCTTACACGAAGGATTAGTGCCATTTGAAAGACTTATCTATCCTTCGAAGCCGAATAGGACTTGTATAA
>BKZX01025634.1:0-18118 GCA_014362285.1 Fagus crenata | reverse complement strand
TCTCTCTCTCTCTCTCTCTCTCTCTCTCTCTCTCTCTCTCTCTCTCTCTCTTAATAGATTCTCACTCACTGACTCTCGCACTGCACTAGGCCTACCACCAAACATCTAGCAGTGAGGTTCGATATTAGTATTTGAAAACTGCATCTTACGATACGGTGTCAAAAAGCCCCCCACTAACCCTACCGAACTGTACTGTGTATACCCTTAATTCTATCTCATTGTAATCCCTACTATAAAGTGAAAGAGAGGAAAGCAATGCATCAACAATTAGGATTTTGGGAAGGATCATTGACATTGTAAAGGCTTAACTCACTATGCTTCACAGAGTGATTATTCAGTAGTCCATGACTATAAATAAATGCGTAGTCCCCCTCTCACATGAATGGTGAGTTTTACCATGAATTTAATTAGTGGAAACCACATTTATATGATGGGACCTACTATTTATGTGAGAGGGGGACTACACATTTATTTGTAGTCTTGAACTACTGAATAATTTTTCATGCTTCATGTGGATTAGAAGGGCCCACATTAATAGATTTCCAAGTTTATATCTACACACACATTAGTTTTGTATTCGTGCAAGGCACAATTTAGTCAAGAATTATATGTAAATTAAAAAAAAATTAATATTTCTTTTAAGTTACAAATGAATGCAATTAAAAACCAATTATGAAACTCCCATTGAATAACCAATTATTATTAAAGATTACAAAATAATTTACAATTATAAAACTCCCGGTGAAAAACCAATTATTATGAAACTCCCATTGAAACTCTCATTTCTCAAGCTTTATTAAAAACCAATTATTATAAAAGATTACAAAATAATTTTTTTATTCAATTTTTTTAAACAAAATAGTGAAACTCCCATTGAATTTCTTAAAAAAAAAAATTATAATTGATTTTTAATCGAAGTAGTATTTTAAATATTTGGTAATAGAATTTCATTTAAATATAATTATATAATTTTAATGTACTTGTAGAAGTCACGTGACAAAATTTTTTATACAACTTGTAATACTTAGAGCATATTTGGTTGCTGGATTTAAATCCAGTTTTCTCTACTCAAAACCAAAAAATCACGAGCCCCACCACAAATTCTTTTGTTTGGCAATTGAATTTTGTTTTGGTACTCAAGTCCAAATACTGTATAATTAATACTCAAATACTCAAATCTAAGGCTATGTTTGGTGATAGGATTCAAACATCGAAAATATGGTGGGCCTGGGTCCAAAATAGGTTGTTTGGCAATTGTTTTCACTTTCTACATTAAAATTTTTTTACTGTTCATTTGATACTCAAATGGCAAAAATTGAGAACAACTTTTACATGTTTTTAGTGGTTTTCAGTTACTATTCAAAAGACCGGTGGCAATTTTGAAAATAACTCGAACTTATATGTAACGACCAATAGTCCAAATATCTCAAACATAAAAGATTTCAACCACACAAACCAACTTCGGCTCTCTCTTCTCTCTCAATGAATCCCTCAGATCTGGCCCTGTGGGTCTAGATCGGCTTGCATCAGAGTTCTTCCTTGCCCCCGTGGGTCTAGATCAGCTTGCATCCAAGTTCTTCCCAGGCCCCGTGGGTCTCGCCTCGTTGTGTGGCTCGCTCTGCTGTAGGGCTCGCCTTGCAATGGGTCTCGCCCCGCTGTGATTTGCAGTGGGTTTATGTTGGGTTGCGGTGGGTTTGTGGTGGTGGGTTTGATTTGCGGTGGCCTTTTGGTGGATCGGGTTGTGTGAGTTGCCTTTTGGGTTGTGTTTATTTCACGGGTTGGTTGTGGCTGCCGTGGGTTTGTGTGTGTGAATTTTGAATTGATTTTTCGTGGGTTTTCTGTTTGGTTGTGAAAGTCGGGTTTTCTGGTGAGTAGAGAAACACACAACAACTTGATATTTTTATTTTATTTTTGGTGTTGTTGGTGGGTGGAAGTTGATGAGGTTTGTGTTACCCAAATATCAATCTAAGAGGGGGGGTGATTTAGGCTGAGACAAACTTTTTCGATTTTAATGCGGAATTAAAAATTATCTTCAATTAGCGAAAATTGATTAAACAAATTTAAGGACACAATTCAATTGCAATATAGATATGATAGGAAATTAAGCACAAGTATATATAAGCAATTGAATAAGTAAAAGATAGAGATAGAGATAGAGAAAATCAAACACAATGATTTTTATCGAGGTTCGGCTTCCCCGCCTACGCCCCCGCCTCAAGATCACTTCTCGAGGATTCCCAAATTCACTAATTTGACAATCTTCTTCCGGGTGAAGATCAAACTGTTACAAATCTTCCTTACATGGTGAAGAGTAACCACCGAGTGAAAAATCATTTTCACTCCTTAGGATTTATACCAAAACCCTTACAAATCTTCCTTACACGGTGAAGAGTAACCACCAAGTGAAAAATCCTTTTCACTCCTTAGGATTTATACCAAAACCCTAACAAAATATTCACAAGTTTCAACAAAGGATTTGTTGTACAAAATAAGGCTCTCTCAAAGAGTAGTTGTACACAATATGCTCACTCTAATAGTATATTAAGGATTTGATCAATATGGCTCAAAGAGTATTTAGAGAAATTTGATTTTCAATCAAAGATTTTGAATGATATGAAAATATAAGCTTGAGAAAGGATGGATTGATATAAAAGGTGTTTTTTTTTTCTTTCTCTGATTTCTCTTGTATGCTCTTGTTATGTTTTGTTTCTCTCTTCTATTCTCTTTATATATTGTTCAATCAATCGACTAAAGGAAATTTGAATTTGAAAATTTTTGTTCGTTAGAAAACACAATCATGATTCTATATAATTTTAAATAATAAAGTGCAAATGTCAGAAGATTGCTTTAAACCAACAATTGAAAATGGCAATCAGCCTTTTGAATAATTGGCATGACTTTTTAAAATAAACGGTGCCAATGTCAAAAGATGTCTTTAACCGACAATTGAAAATGGCAATCAGCCTTTTGAATAATTGGCATGACTTTTTAAAATTCAAATAAACGATGCCAATGTATGCCAGCTTATATTCATTGCTTTTCTGCACCAAACTTTGCTGCAAGTCTTTGGTAGAGCTTTGATTCTCCAACGGACATATACTTAATTCAATCAATCAAACCGTCTTTTTTTATTTTGAAATCTTTTGAAAAACTTTTCTGCTTAAGAAATTTTTCAGCCGTAATTGATATGTTTGCGTTCACATTGCTGTTTTTGAATTTCAAAAATATCTAGCTATTAATTTTGACTTTGTCAATATTTTGAAAAACTTTTATGTTTCAGAAATTTTTCATCCGTAATTGATTTCATGGTTGTCTTTAAATATCAATCTAGCCATTAATGTTGACTTTGTCAATGTTTTGAAAACAATTTTCTGTTTCAAAAATTTTTTCAACCGTAAGAGATTTCTTTGTGTTCTTCACATGGCTATCTTTAAATATCAAAAATATCTAGCCATTAATATTGACTTTGTCAATGTTTGAAAACAATTTTCTGTTTCAAAATTTTTTTCGACCGTAAGAGATTTCTTTGTGTTCTTCACATGGCTATCTTTAAATATAAAAAATATCTAGCCATTAATATTGACTTTGTCAATATTTTGAAAAATTTTTCTATTTCATAAATTTTTCACTGTAAGAGATTTCTTTGTGTTCACTTGGCTATCTTTAAATATCTTTTGAATTGCAATCAATCTAGTCGTTATTTTTTAAAATCAATTTAAGTTGGTTTTAAAGTTGAGCCATAAATATCAAATCTTAATAAACTTTACAAAACCTAACTCTTACTTCTCATATGTCTCGGAACATGATCTTTGAGTTTTGATTTCTTTGTCTTGAGACTTGATGACTTTGTTCTTCAGTGAATTTGCAACTTGTCGACTTTGCATTTGCTTAGGGACCTTCTCAGCCAGTACCTCCTCTTCCGGCCCCTTCCGGCCCATCAAGCTCGTCCTCGTGGACGGAGGATTCATTTGAGCTGCGGGTCTTATTAGAACCCTTTTCCGAAACGGAAATGCAGGGAACGGCTAACCGAGGAGCTAGGTTTCCTTGTGTCTAAGCTATGTCCTATTCTTCTATATGCCCTGCATTGATATAAGCATTGCTATAAGGGAAGCATAGGAGTTACAACTAAGGCAGACAAGGAAAGGAGTCACTCACTCTGATAGCATCTTCTTGGTAGGGAAGCGCAGCGGAAAAGGAAAGTGACTGGATTCTAATTCCAGAAAGAATGAAATGCATAGGGGACCATCCTTTTGTTGCGGCATGCTCCTCAGATTGACGGATTCGCAGGGGGCCTCGGGCCCTACTTAGTTGCCTAACAATGACTATTTGAATTGGCCGTATTGGTCCAATTAAATCAATAGTCAACATTATGCTTTAAACATAAATCGTTAATCATATGAAAATATCATTAATAAATAATTTAAAATCATGGTTATCATCAAAACTACATGAATGTCCTTGGATTAATTAGCCAATTAATAATTATTGAAACCTTGAGGCTAACAGTTTGATTGAATCTGTTGACTTGGTTATGGGTTTTTAGCAGTGGGTTAATGTGGGTTGCGGGGTGGGTTTTTGTGGGTTTCTGTTGGAAGTTTGATTTGCAGTGGGTTGGGGTGGGTTGCCGTGGGTTGCCGTGGGTTTGTGGGATGGGTCGTTGTGGTGGGTTGCCGGTGGGTTTCTGGGTGTGGCTTCTTTCTTCAATTTGGGGGAAATTTCTTCAATATATGGAGGGAAATTTGAGTTAGTTATAAGTGAAAACATTTTACTAAAAATACTTTGAAAACAATGGCCAAACAAGAAAAATAGATTGAAAACAAAGAAAAACTTGGTTTTGGATTCAGTTTCAGAGAACAGTGAGAATACAAATTTTGGATACAAAAATAGAATCCAATGACCAAACATGCTCTAATATTATGAGAACATCTTCTTGACATTTTCATTTTTTTCATTCTATACTCAATGATATTGTTTAATTAAAAAAAAAAAAAAAATCTCTCTCTTTCATCTGAAAGACTCAGCTCTCACTATCATTTCCCTCTCTCTCACCCGATTTAGCTCATGGTGCCGATCTCTCTCGCGGTCTCGCTTGATGTTCCTCTCGGTGGGATTTGCAGTGATCGCATGGGCTTTGCAATAAGCTTCGCGGTAGTGCCTGGGCTTCATAATAAGCTTCGCGGTTATGCTTGGGCTTCCCCGATTTGAGGCTGATCTCTCTTTCACCTAGACTTTCCTCAAATTGCTGAAGACGACGAAGGATGGGGCGAGGCCATAATAGGCTGCGGCGACAGAGGCGAGGCGATAGTGGTCACGTTTGGGTCGTGGATTGAAAGGCTACGGTGGGTTTTAATTGAGTGGGTTTTGTTACAATTGTGGTGGGTTTCGTTGTGGCCTGTGGGTTTGTGGGGTAGATGTTTGCTAGGTTTGTGGTGGATTTCTGTTGAGTTTGCATTGGGTTTGTTTTGGATTTTTGGTGGGTTTGTGGTGGATTTTTGTGGGTTTACAGTGAGTTTTGATGGGTTTCCGGTGGGTTTGTGGTGATCGATCTACACCGGGTATGGGTTTCAGGTGGAGGGTGTGGTGGTCGGTGCAAGACGTGGGCGTGGCTAGGGGTGGTTGTCGATGAGTTTTGATTGGTTTTTTTGTGGGTTTACGGTGAGTTTTGATAGGTTTTCGGTGGGTTTGTGGTGATCAATCTACACTGGGTATGGGTTTCAGGTGGAGGGTGTGGTGGTCGGTGGAGGATGTGGGCGTGGCTGGGGTGGTTGTCGATTTGGTGGACTGGTGGTGTTGGGTTGTTGGTTACAACGTTTGTTTAATGCAAAATAATAATAATAATAATAATAATAATAATAATAATAATAATAATAATAACAATAATAAAATAAATAAACACAATACTCCAAACTAGGTGAAAAACACTTGCCAAACAAATTTTTGATTCTCAAAATTACTCAATTACTCTTTTTGAGAACAAGTTCTCAAAATATCTAAATACAAGTTTGAAAAACAAAAAATAGTGACCAAACATACCTTATATTGAGCCATACACTATAAGCAAATGTGTACAACCCATAATTGATTGTTAAAGAAATTATATTAGAATATTAAATTATTATAAAATAAAAATGAGCTTATTTTAAATTTCTATAAATATTTGGTATAGGTTTTTAATCGGTGTTATATTTTTTAATTTTTTTTTAACTTTAACAATAGAATCTCACTTAGAGCAACCGTTTTGATTGTAACCTCAATTGAACTTCATCCTATGAAAATCATTATAATTGAAACCATATAAGTTATAATTCACGTCTGATAAGGACTAGCTAGAACCCCTTTTATATTTAAAAAAAAGAAAAGAAAAAAAGATCTTGGTTCTACTTAAATAAAATGCAAGGATATCTCACATGAATACATTTCCAAATCATCATAATTGAAATCATATATAAATTCATTAAAACATTCAAGGATTTTTATCTTTAAGAAAAAAAAAAAATGAAAAACATGGTCAGCTGTCAGACAAACAAAAATGCTTTTGCACATCCAATATAGCAGTAGCTTCAATTGAAATTCTAATTATGAAAAAGCCTCCTCCCTATATAGCCGTCAGTCAATGTATAAACGTTATAGAACATGAGCATCATCTTCTGCCGACATTCAATTATAATCTACATATATGTAAAAGCCTGAGTCAGTATAGTACTAGAATTAAAAGAATTCCTCAAAAACATATAATTAAAAGAAGAAAACAAATAATAATTGACTCATTCATAATGCGTATCATTAAAGTTGCTTCTTGACTGTTTTAGAAGGCATGGCTCCAATAATTTTGAAGTATAAACATGTTAGAGAAGGAAATATTATATTGTCTATAGTTTTACGAGTCAAAATTTTCAGGGGTAAATAAGATGTCAAAATAGGACTGAACTATCTACCTTAGCAATTCTTAACTCGACTAAAATTTTACTAGTTATTGGGATTCTTGTATGTGATGAAGATGGTTATACAACCGAAGTGAACTTAGGTGGCAGAATCTAAGGTTAATTTTCAAGAATACAGGAAGTATTGGGTGATTGGGATTGCTTGCGGTTCTGGTTTAACCCTATCACAATTTAGTCCACAGCTTTCAATTGTTATACTTAACACTCCTAAAATTGGATTGAAATAAAATCCTTAGGATTTCGTGTAAAGAATTCCTAACGATTTCATTTAACTCAAATTTTTATGAGTAAAAATGTAATAATTGAAATAGTTTGTAAGAATAAATTACTATTACGTGAAATCAAAAGGGCATAATTTGATTGTCCAAAAAATATAAAAAATTTAGAGATTAAAAATGTAACAATTGAAAGTAGAAGATTAAATTGTGACCAGGTCAAACAACAGGAGCATAAATTGTGATTTAATCTAAATAAAATAAAAGAGGACTGGACTGACCAAACCAGCTGTAAAAAAAAAAAAAAAAAAAAAAAAAAAAAAAAAAATTTTTTTAGACTTGTAACAAGAAGGATGTTGAGATGGTCATTACCACTGAATAAAGAGGAATATCATTCACTTTCCTCATACCTCATAAAAGCTCCAAAAAGTTGCACTACTTCATCACAGATTCTCGCTTAGTCAATGTGGCTACTTTCGCATTGTGCAATTGTTTAGTTTGAACTCTTCCACGTCTTGCTTGTATACCAATCTGGCCCCACACTTCAGCACAATCATGGCTTCGCCATTGATGTTAAATGAAACCCGAATCTGACTGCATTCACCATTCCGAACAGTAGCAAACCAAGTATCACGAGACAAATACAATAACCAAATGTGACATCGATTAAATTCCACATTAGAAGAAATTTCAAAGGTATAGCGACTGTGAGGCATATCACCAAGGGCTGTCACATGAGCTATCAGATCAAATGTTTCACGGTGAGCTTGAAATGTTTCACCGAGAGCTTGAAATGCAAATGTTTTATTCAACCAAGCACATAGAGCTAATCCCATCCACCTACTATTACACCAATTTGGAGGAAGCTCTATGCTTATTGAGTTCCCTATCCTTCGATGAGTAAACCACGGCCACTGCCGAATTTCATATGGGAGTGCGGGATAAATTATTTGAAATTCAGCTCCAGATCCATCCTCTTTCCTTTTGGTACAAGTTTCATGTCCAGCTTTCGGACTAAGGCGTCCCTGTACCCAAAAATAAAAGTGATACTCCATTTAACAAATCGAGAGAGAAAGAGAGAGAACAAATTACCAGTAGGTAACGATTCAATATTGTAAATGCCAATCTAAAGTTGCTCTCACGGATTGGTGATGTTTCTAGGGATTTACAACGTTCAGCATTTATATATCTCACAGTTGATGGAAGCTTTGGCAATGATTGAAGCTGACCGCAGCCACGCAAATCAAGAACTTCCAGTTCCGAAAGTTGCCCAATAGATGGGTCGATCTCAACCAAATTTTTACACTCACTAAGATATATTCTCTCAAGCCTCGGAACCCCTATGAACTCAGGTGTTCGAACAAGTTTATAGCAATCCTTAAGATCAATGCATTTTAACTTGTCCAAATACTGTTCAAAAAAAAAAAACTTCCATTAAACATAAAATTTATTTCAATATGATAAGTAATCTATTTACTTAAGGAAAATTTATTAATTAAAGCAGGAAACTCAAATATAAAGGAAATGAGTTGAAGCTACTCATTATGAAAAGAAAAATTATAAATAATAAAAAGGCCGTTAAAAGAACAAAATTACCTTTACTCCTTCCCAAAGATATTCCATTTGGCTATACTGTAAATTAAGTTCAACAAGCTCATTTGGTTGGAAACCGGATGGCAAACATTTTGAAGAATACCCCTTCCATTCAAAGAATCTTAAGTTATTAGAAATATGATTGAGGCCACTCGGGAGGATGTGCACATCGTCAATAATAAGCAATCTAAGATTACACATCTTTGAAAAAGGTTTAGGAAATGCTTGAAAGTTCAAGTCTCTAGCTCCTTTCCCATAAGATCTGTTTAGGACTATGGCTTGAATTGCTTCTGTTGCCTTTGAATCAAAAGTAAAAGATAGGCGAATTAATTATACAACTAATGGAAAGAAATACTAGAATTACTCAAGTTTTATAATGTGTTAAAGGAGATGAAACAATAAAATTACAGACACAACAATTTCACAATAATATTGAGTAGTCAAACTGTAAATAGTAAATAATAAAGTGATGTAAGTGATTGGTCTAGATGAGAACTAATAAAAACCGGCCAATTTAGTATTATTGTGAAAGTATTGTGCATATAATATTGCTGGAAGATGAAAATATATCAACATCCGGAATTTTCCAAATAAATAACCTTCTTTTAACCACCGATGAATTCAAGAAAATTGAGCATGGGAAACTATCACATTGAGCCCCTTTAGAAACAATTTAATTTTTGTATTCGCCGGGGCAAAAGCCCCAAATGGTGAGCCAACTTCAAATTTAACCAGAAAAAATAAGGAAAATGTACAACATGCTAATTAAGAGTCCTATCAGTAACTAATAGATTGTAGTAAAAGATCATATGTTAAAGTTTTCATCTTTTTGTCCTGTTTAAAATTCATATATTAATGTTATTATTATTATTAATTATTATAATAATGTAAAACCAAAACATTTTTTACTTTTTGTTGACTTCATAGAAATTTGATACATCAACTTTTTAACCCTCACAATTTCACAGCTTTTTAACCCTCACAATTTCACGCATCATTATTATTTTTTTTAAAGGTTATTTTCAATGCTCATTCTCCCGATACTTTTTTTTTTCTCTATTATCTCAATCTCCTTTTTCGATGGTAGAACCCCTTCTCTTTATTTTTCACATGCCCAATCCAAGTCAATTTGGCTGAACACCACAACTACCAAATGCCCAAACCATGCCACTCGTCCTACTTGTTCATCAACAACGCTAGCCCAGACTGTCTGAACTAAAGTTTCCATCACCAAAACTCATATGTGAGGGCTTGGGCTTAGACGTGGGACACCCAAATTTATAATTCAAAAAAGTAACAAAGATTTTTGGGTCAGCAGTCTAAGAGGGTTCATGTTTTTCATTTCTCAAGAGCTACCCAAACCCAAAGCAGACACTGAAGGCTTCTTTTGTGCACGGGATTTTGTGAGAAACACCCATAGGATGTTCAAACCATAACTCTTTTTAGTTTTGGAATGAAAAGTACATTAAGGTCAAACCATGCAAAATTAATAAGTTTATCTCTATATATATTTATTATACATTTATAAAATAAAATATAAAAAATTAACGTGCATTGCACGGGTTTATGATTAGTTATTATTTATAACCGCATGATCAAAACTAGAAAGGTGCAATTCCGCCTTTCAGAAATGCAAGACCAAGAGAATAAAAATAAAAAAGGAAAAATAGGAAATTACCACATTACTTTAAAAGTGATGAAAAAAAAATAAAACTATGAACGAAGTTTATATATATATATCCTTTAATTTTTTTTTTTTTTTTGGAGTAATCAAGATATGAATGATTGATTAATTACACCAAAAAAGATGAATTAAAAATTATAAACAATGGCAATCACATTATGTTTTCAAAATATAAGAAATGGTTAGAGATAATATATTAGAAATGTTACAGTCACAACATTTTCATAACATTATCCAGGTGACAAGTTGTTATTGGTTAACACATGAACCCATCATTAACACCATTTTTTGTCTACCATTTACAGTTTGCCACCTAAGTAAAATTGTGAAAACATTGTGACCTTAGCTTCATTAATAATATATTAGCATGTTAAATGAAAGTTTTTATTCTATATTTCATTAATTAAGTACCTAGGTAACCACTTATCTATTGGATCATTTATTTTAGAACTAATTTATTGAATGAAATTATGTCATAATACCTATTTAATTTTGTTCTAGGAAATAAAATTCTAGTTTTGCCATCGTTCTTACCGTGTCTTTCTTCAATACATGAAACAAATCCTCACAAAGATACAACCTGTTGCGCTTTCCAAGCTCTCCATGTGATTCTCGTTGGACAATTTCTCTACCCATTTCTTGTAGAAAATCATGCATCTGCAATACCTCATTTTCTATGGTTATGAGAGATTTCTCTATGAGAACACTTATACCAATTATTGCATGAAAGCCACAATTCTCTAATATCTTTATTACTCGATCTTTTCTCCATCCTCTAAAGAAACATGCAATATCCAAGAATATCTCCCTGTCCATTTCGTCTAACCCATCATAACTTATTTCAAGTATATCAAATATTTCTCTATTTGGATTTTTTTTAAACTTGTCCAATGCACTTTGCCATTCATCCATCGTTCTTCCAACCAAAAAGGAACCCAAAACTACAAGAGCTAATGGAAGGCCATTAGCATAGTTTACAACATCCCTGGAGAGTTGCATATAACCTTCTCTGGGTTGTTCCTTTTTGAAAGCTTTCAAACAAAAAAGTTTTTGAGCATCACGACTACATAATGCACTAGGCTTATATATTTTATGCACTGCATGTTGGACCAACAAATGCTCATCTCTTGTTGTTATGATAATCCAACTCCCTAATCCAAACCAGTCATGCTCTCCAACCAATTTTTCTAATTGGTTCAATTTATCAACATCATCTAGAACAAGTAAAACTTTTTTATGACATAGCCTTTTCTTGATCATGTCAACTCCATAATCAACATTCCATATTTCTATATTCCTTTCCTCCAAAATTTCTACTAGAAGTTGTCGTTGTAATCCAGTCAAACCATGTTTTTCTAAATCTTCCCTGACATTAGCAATAAAGCTAGAACCTTCAAAATGACTACGAAACTTATCATAAACAACTCTAGCAAGAGTTGTCTTTCCCAACCCGCCCATACCACAAATCCCTATCATGCCAACATTGTTCTCAAGACCTAAATATGAAGTGATCAATTCTTCCACGGAAGAATCTATTCCTACCAAGTTATTGGTAATGCTTGAAAAACTTGAACTCAATTTATGTAATATCTTTTCCACAATTTGTTGGATAAACTCTGACTCATGCCTGTGGAGAAAATAGAAAAATAATTACATGATGGTCCAAACCAATCATAAAACTAGGGAGGAAGAAAAATATTTGGCAAAAATGCTCATTGGTCAAACTAATATGAATTTATTAATTCAAGCAACGTGGACATATAAGAATTAAATGATACATTCTTATAGCTATTTATCCGTGAGCCTCTAGCTCAACGATCAACTCTGGCTTTCCCAACCTGGAAAGTTCAGGTTTGAACTGCAGGCAAGGTCCTACACTTAACCTAGCAAAGAAATTCTAATAGATATTTATACACTTTATAGTATATGAAAGAAGACTTGTTTAAATATCAACATAAATAAATTTGTCATGAAAATTACCTATCTTGTAAATGCCAACCAGAGATATTGGCCACTTCCCTCAAAGCTTCTCTCCATGTTTTAACCTTTTCTATGTTTTCCTTAAAACATTCTTCATGTTCAGCAAATGCTTTTTCAAAAGTTACAATTTGTTTTCGAACATCAGATGGACCCACATTGTAAAAAACCGGCAAAACTGTCATTCCCATTTCTTTCATGCATATCACTATCTTTGTAAGCTCATCCAAACACCACGTTGAAGATGCGTAGTTTCTTGAGAAAATGACAATAGCAAATCTCGATTCTTCTATTGCTTTCAAGAGTTCTTGGGAAATGGGTTTTACTCTCACAAGATTTTCATCGTCCCTAAAGGTCATAATCCCTTTCCGTTGCAAAGCAGCATGTAGATGGTCGGTAAAACCTTTACGAGTATCACCTCTAAAATTGAGAAATACATCAAATTTCCATTGAGGTGCTGGTGTTGATGAAGATGAGGCTCCTTGAGTGCTCATGGAAGCCATTGGAAAAATATAGATAAATCTTGAAACACAATATAGCACTAAAGAAAAAAAAAAGTAGAAGGAAAATAAATTAGGGAAGAAGAAAACAAATTTGATGTAATTTTTTTTTCAAGGAGGGCATTAAAGGAGAGAAATTTAAGAGATGAACGTGTATGAAAAGTGAAAACTTACAGACAGCAATGATTGTAAAGAGCAAATAAACCAGTGGAAACAACGTTGGATCGGATTCAACTCTTATCAGATGATTGCCAAGATTACTGCGTACTGTACCAGAAGAAAGAGATAAAAGGAATGGGCAGTGTTCTTTGTGTGTCTCTGTTTCAGTGAAGTCAACAACTCGTTATGAGCAAAGAAGAAAACGAGAGCACAAAGAATAATGAATTTCCTGGTAACCAGCTGTAAAGTTCTCTTTTTTGGTGTCCGCGTCTATGTCGGTGGAGTGTCACCTTCCTTTGAGAAAACTTGTTCATTCCTCAAAAATATCTTAAACTTTTACTAAATAAATATTTTAAACTTTTAAAATCTAAGGTCTTGTTAAGGTTGAATAAAATTACTATAATTTTCCTACTTTTATGGGAACTTGCGAAAATGGTCTATCAGGGATTGAGAATTACACCATACCATTGTTTTCAAAGAGACTTTTTCACGTCCACCTTTAATTTCAATCCTTAAATAAAATAAATAAATAAATAAAAAAACTTAAACTTACTTTTTTATATTGTGTTTTTACTTTTTTATCCTTGCACTTTTGAGCTTTTTTTGAACTAACAATTGCTGGTGCTGATGTCGGGTCAATTTTGATGAGGGATGGATAGTATAGTAGTGAAGAGGGTTGTCGAACCACAGGGAGATTGGAATTCAAGAGACACTTTTAAAACGGTAAAAATAAAGAAAATAATATTTTGAGGTTTGTAGAAAACTAATAATTAAAATTAAGAAAAATGCAATGAGTAAAAATGCTTAGACTTTAGGTTCATCCACTTTATAAGAATACTATAAATTCAATTTTACCATGTCATAACTCAATTGATGGTTTCTCATCCCAAACCATCAATCGGAAGATTTGCAATAAAGACTTTATAAATAATTCTAATATAAATTTTTCTAAAGATTGTCCATTGATTAAAGCATGAAATCGATAACTACACTAGAAAAATCATAAGACGACGATATACTCTCAAGCAATAACGCAGCAAACAATAATATCTAATGCAATTAAGGTTTTGTATTTGATAAATCTAGGGTTCTTACATAACTATAAGAAAAGCCTGACTGAACTTATGAAACGGTTCAAACCCTAAAAGTTTCAAATAAAAAAAATAATATAATAGGTATGAACAATCAATAGAAGAAATTATAAACATTGAAACACATTCATGGCATTAAAAGAATAAATAGTATTTTACAAAGGGGAATCCCCCTTAGTCTAAGCTAAGGTTTTAGCCTTCCATGAAAAATACTAAACAAAAATCTAAAGAAAACCTTGGGGGAGAGAGGCAAAGAGAGACTAAAAGAGAGGAGGCTAAGAGAGAAGAGAGAAGAGTGTTCTCAAATTTGACCTAATGGACCTTTAAATAGGTCTAGAAATCCTAATAAAACTAGAATTTTCGTAGGTTTAAAATCCCAGATTTTTAGGCTTTACTTGACCGCCACGTTTGGCCCATTATAAGTCTGAATTAGGAAATTCTCATTAGACACAAAATTGTAGCCCTTTGAATCAGCTTTCCAGCCCAACTTGAATCGCATCAATCCGATATTTGAGTTGAAAGTTATGGCCCAAATACGAAGACATATGCAAGCTGGAATCCTAGTACGAATTGGACTGCGATTTTTCTTTGATTCCTTGTTTTATTTGGACTCCAATTGAATTGGGCTGACCTTCTTTTGCTTCATTAAGACCTACAAATATAACAAACTAAGTTAACACTCTATGGGATCAATATAACTCACATAAATGGTAAATTTCATGCGATGCAATGAAATTAAAGAATTATATAACTTATGTGTAATTCAAAGTATTATGCATAATAATCCCATTAAATTCTCTCTAAAACATAGGTAAATAAGTCATATTTCATGACTTATCAGGTGCAAATGAATTAGATCTCAATCCGTCCATCAGTGCAGAGATGGAGTCATGTGAGGCCCAGAGGGGACCATGGCCCTTGCTGGCTCTAAAAAAAAAAAAAGCTAAAAGAGAATAAATTCAAAAAAGCTTTTTATTTTCAAATTACAACAAATCACAAACTTTAAAACAATGTTTTAATCTATTAAATTCAAAAATCTAAAAATAAAAGAGCTGAGACTGAAAGCCTGAATACCGTAGAGGAAAGAGAGAGAGGGGCTGTGGTTCAGACTGAAGGATCGCTGAAGCCCGGAGCTTGCCTCACCGCCCTCAGTCCCTCACGCGACTGTGGTTCAGACTGAAGAAACTGAAGAAGAAAAAAAAATTGAAATAAGAAGAAGACTGAAATGCAGAGATGAAGAAAAATGAGAGAAGGAAGAGTTGTTGGTCTCAAATGCAGATCGGGTGGCGTAGTAGAAAGAGGAGAGGAAAAAAAAAAGATTAAGAAAAGAAAGAGAAGATAGAAGAGGACGTGTGGAAGAAAAAGAAGGAAAAGAGAATAAAAGAAATGATAAAAGAAGAAGAGAATGAGTGGTGGAGAATAAAGAGAGTTAAAAGAATATAAAAATAAGAAGAAAAAAAATTGTTGGGCAGTTGGGCTACAGCCTACAGCCTACAGCCTCTGCTTAAGTGGAGACGTGGGTTAAAATGGAAATAAATGAGTATTTATTGGTCTAATGAGTATGGGAAGAAAATATAAATTTAATAAACATTTTATTATTAAATTTCTTTAATTTACTATGACCTAAAATTAAAATATTTTATTTCTTCGATAAAAGTGAAATGACTTTAGTACGGTATTGATAATTTTGGTTAGAAATCATTATTTTAAAACTTAATAGCTTAAAATTTTTAGTTTCTTTTGTGGATCTGTCCTCACATGTTTTTTTTTTTTTTTAATTTTCTTTTTCACTTAGTAATAGCAATAAAAAATAAAATGAGCTCATACTTTGGCCCCCACCCAATAGAAATCCTGGCTACGTCATTGTATTAGTGTGTATAGAAAAAATGTTAAAACTTGATACAGTTCTTTAGGTTAGGTACATTAAGTTCCCTAATTAAATTCAAACACATAGTTATATTAATCAATAAAACACAAACAATGTTATATTTTCCAACAATATTTAAATTCCATATATTTGAATTCAATTAGGAACTTAATGTATTTGACCAAATGAACTGTATTTAAGTTTTACTCTAAAAAAAAAAAAAAAAAAACAATTTATTTTGATAAAGGCCAAAATGACCTCAATTCTCCCCCACCACATTTCACACCAACGCCTCCTCTTTTCTTTTCTTCTTTGCCATTTTCTAGTCTCTTTCCTTCCTCCTCTATCGCATCTTTTATTTATATATTTTGGGTAAATTATACTGATACACTCTTCTTTTAAGGAAATTAAACTCGTTATACCATAATTTGGAGCAATGACACTCCACTCCCAAATTTGTAAAATAATTAACACTCAGTCTCTTTTTCTCCAATTTTTAAAGGAATATTCTCCACTTAAACTTAAAATAATTGGAATATAATTTTTCTTTTTAACTTTAGTTAGTTAGGCATTGGTTAAAAAAGTTAATAAAAAATAAACAAAAAATAAATAAAAAAGGGGCGGAGTGTTAATTATTTTGCAAATTTGAGAGCGGAGTGTCATTTCCCCAAACTAGGGTGTAGCGTGTCTAGTTTCTCCAAAAAAAAATGGGGTCAGTGTAATTTATCCTATTTTTTCTCATTCTCTTATTCCTCTTCACCGAGCAGCATTACGAGAAAAGAAAGACTCTGGTTGGGTTTATTGCTCAATTTTTTTGCTATTCATTGTACATACACAGTGAGTTGGATTTTTTTATTTTTTTGGGCGAAATTTTGTGTTTTTTCCAAACTTTTTAACTTTTTGTTGATTTTATAATATATTAACATATCAACTTTTGAGCCATCACAATTTTCCACTTCAAGCATCTTTAAAAAAATAAATAAATAAAATTTGGCTTATTTCTTTCTTCAATTTTTTGCCCTGACTCTCCCCCTGTCTCTCTCTTTCTCACTAGCTCGCTCTCCTTCCGATCACCCATATGGTCAGTTTCATGCCTCTTCGTCACCCCTGATGTTTTCCTTTGTCATGGGCTCTCAACACTTTCTTCAAGACTTCCATGGACTCAATACTGTTAATTAGAATCTCAACTTGGAGATTGACATCAGATCAACCGAATATCAAGCTATTGCAAAAGAGTTTGTCAATGTAAGGGGTGATTTTTTGAATTTAAGAGAAGAGCAGTCTATAAGTTCAAAGCCTTCTTTATCCTCAAGTGACCGAGCATGACTTAACCTTGATCTTGCTAAACAAAGATAAAAATCAGATCTCTGGTCAACCCAGTGGGGGTTAGCGTTTAATCCTCCGAAGATTAAGTCAGTAATGAGGAGAGGATTTGTTGGTGAACAATAATCAATACATTCTCAGACAAAACGAGTTAAAAGAAATACATACCAATCTATTTAATGTTCATAGATCTTTTCTATTTATACCTCTAGGAATTACTTCTTAATCTTCACATCCCGATCTTTTTGGGGATATTTCAGCCAACTCACTCCCTTCATTTATGCCTCACATCCCCCACCATTAACGTTTCTCTTGTCAGAATTTATTACTTCCTTGTTCTTTATGCTAAAAAGTAGATTTATGGTTGTCATAGTCTTGATATTCTTAACCGCATTCAATGCTTAAATCTGCATTAATATCCTGATTTCTCTATTACTGTTGGATCCATCCGAACACGTGTTACTTAGATCCTTCCCAAACACGTGTCACACGTCCACTTGTTGACTTACTATTTCAATATTTTCTCCCGAGATTGGGGAAATTGAACTTTTCAATATGAATTTCTAAAAAATTTCAAACTGGTTCCTTATTATCCTGTTGCATTCAATAAGGTGAGGTTCATCTCTTTTTATCATATCATAAAGATGTATGATGTGCCACCGTTACTAGGTTTCGACTATAATATGAGATGAAAAGGACCCTGGTTTAAGAGATACTTGAGACGTTTCAGTATGATTGCGAGTCAAAGGACTTATAATGCTAATTTCT
>BKZX01025631.1:0-16187 GCA_014362285.1 Fagus crenata | reverse complement strand
CATCTTTAATAAATATGAACAAACGTCACAATTAATATTTCATAACACTCCCCCTTGGATGACCATTTACTAAGAATATGCCTCATTAAAACCTTGCCACGTAAAAACCCAATGGGAAAAAAACCAATGGCGAAGGAAAAAGAGTACAGTATTCTTGTGTCTCTTTGAGTGCCTTAGGATTGCCTCATTAAAACCTTGCAAAGGAAAACCCTGTGGGAAAAAACCTTAGCGAAGGAAAAAGAGTACAATCAGCACATATCCTTCAGAAAATTTTACTCCCCCTCATGAATGCATAGAGTTTCAATTATTCAAAATTAGAAGATCCTTAAGTCGACGCATGCCAATGCTGTGAACTATCTTCTTGAATGTTGTAGTTGGTAATGACTTAGTGAATATATCTGCCAAATTTTCACTTGATCGTATCTGCTTAACATCAATATCACCGCTCTTCTGGAGCTCATGTGTATAAAAGAATTTTGGTGAAATATGCTTGGTTCTATCACCTTTAATATAGCCTCCTCTGATTTGAGTGATACAAGCAGCATTGTCTTCATATAGTATTGTCGGGTTATCTTTGATTGAGGATAATCCACACTTTTCTTGAATATGTTGAATTACCGATCTTAGCCAAACGCATTCACGACTTGCTTCATGAATTGCGATAATCTCTGAATGATTTGAGGAGGTGGCAGATATAGTTTGCTTAACAGATCTCCATGAAATAGCAGTGTTGCCACAAGTAAACAAATACCCTGTTTGTGATCGGCCTTTGTGTGGATCAGAAAGATAACCAGCATCCGCATATCCAACTAACTGTGGATTTGATTTATTTGGATAAAATAATCCCATGTCAGTCGTTCCACGGAGGTAACGCAATACATGCTTAACCCCATTCCAATGTCTCAAAGTTGGTGCGGAACTATACCTTGCCAGTAAATTGACCGAAAAAGCTATGTCAGGTCGTGTGTAATTTGCAAGGTACATCAAAGCACCGATTGCACTAAGGTATGGTACTTTAGGACCAAGAGTTTCTTTGCCAACTTCTTGAGGGCGAAAAGGATCTTTCTTGACATCAAGTGATCGAACAACCATTGGAGTGCTCAAAGGATGAGCTTTATCCATGTGAAAGTGCTTCAGGACTTTCTCTGTGTATGTTGACTGATGAATAAGAATACCATCTGGAAGGTGTTCAATTTGTAAGCCAAGACAAAATTTTGTTTTACCGAGATCCTTCATCTCAAACTCATTCTTTAAGTAATTAGCGGTTTTTGTGAGCTCTTCAGGAGTTCCCACAAGATTTAAATCGTCAACATACACCGCAACAATAGCAAATCCGGATTCTGATTTTTTAATAAAAACGCATGGACAAATAGGATTATTCTCAAATCCTTCTTTCAATAGATACTCACTGAGTCGATTGTACCACATGCGACCGGATTGCTTTAAGCCATATAAAGATCTTTGTAGCTTGATAGAATACATGTTTCGGGATTTTGAATTATATGCTTCAGGCATTTTATATCCTTCAGGGATTTTCATGTATATATCATTATCCAATGACCCATACATATATGCTGTAACAACATCCATTAAACGCATATCTAAATTTTCTGTAACTACCAAGCTAATCAAAAATCTAAATGTAATTGCATCCATTACAGGAGAATATGTTTCTTCATAATCAA
The DNA here is from genome assembly GCA_014362285.1 of Fagus crenata. Taxonomy (NCBI): domain Eukaryota; kingdom Viridiplantae; phylum Streptophyta; class Magnoliopsida; order Fagales; family Fagaceae; genus Fagus; species Fagus crenata. The sequence goes on along the minus strand of BKZX01025631.1, from coordinate 14,502 downwards.
TGCCAGGTCTCTGCGAGAAACCTTGTGCCACAAGTCGCGCTTTGTACCTTATGATTTCATTTTTCTCATTACGCTTTCGTACAAATACCCACTTATATCCAACAGGCATTACACCTTCAGGTGTTTGGACTATAGGTCCAAATACTTCACGTTTTAATAGTGAGTTTAGTTCTGCCTGAATTGCTTCTTTCCACTTTGGCCAATCATTTCTACGTCGACATTGTTCGACAGTTTGTGGTTCAATTTCATGATCATTACTTCTGGTAATGTCAAGAGCAACTTTAAATGAAAATATGTTGTCGACAACAATTTTATTTCTATCTCATATTTCTCCTGTACTTACATAATGTATTGAGATCTCATCATTTTCAGGTACCTGCTCCTCTTCTGGGGATAACTCTTCAGGAGTTCCCTCTTCAGGAGATTCATTTTCAGGAGATTTGTGTGCACAATTTTTGGATAGATTAACTATGTTTGTTGCCTGTTTCATGGGTATAGCCTCTTCAGGGGCTGCAACTTGTTTTTCTTGTATTTTCCTCTTCCGGGGAATTTTGTCTTTAGCACCGACAGGTCTTCCACGCTTTAGGCGTGTCTTAGATTCATTTGCTGCTATATTAATCAATTGTCCTTCAGGGACTTCAATCCGTGCTGGATTGTTAGCAGCTGGGATGTGAGATTTCACTATTTTCTTACTGTCAGTGAATACATCCGGTAATTGATTTGCAATACCTTGCAAATGAATAATCCTCTGAACTTCCAGTTCACTTTGATTTGTACGAGGATCAAGATGGGATAATGTTGAAACATTCCAAGTGATTTCTCGTCGTGCTTCAGGCAACGACTTTTCTCCCCCTAATGGTGGGAAGATTGTTTCATTGAAGTGACAATCATCAAAACGTGCCTTAAAAATGTCACCAGTTAAGGGTTCAAGATATCTAATGATTGACGGAGAATCAAAACCAACATAAATACCAAGTCTACGTTGGGGGCCCATTTTAGTGCGTTGTGGGGGTGAAATAGGGACATATACAGCACAACCGAAAATGCGAAAGTGAAAAATATTTGGTTGTTGACCAAAAACAAGTTGTAATGGTGAGTATTTATGGTAAGCAGTTGGTCTAATGCGAACTAATGATGCAGCATGTAATATGGCATGTCCCCAAGCAGAAATAGGTAGTTTTGTTTTCATAAGTAAAGGACGAGCAATCATTTGAAGTCTTTTAATAAATGATTCAGCTAAACCATTTTGAGTATGGGTATGAGCAACTGGATATTCAACATCAATCCCGATTGACATGCAATAGTTATCAAATGCTTGAGATGTATACTCTCCTGCATTATCTAGACGGATTTTCTTAATTGGGTAGTCAGGAAATTGTGTCCGTAACCTAATTATTTGAGCAAGGAGTCTAGCAAATGCAACATTCCTAGTAGAAAGTAGACAAACATGTGACCATCTAGTTGATGCATCTATTAAAACCATAAAATACCTGAATGGCCCACATGGTGGGTGTATAGGTCCACAAATATCACCTTGTATTCTTTCTAAGAAAGATGGGGATTCAACAGCAATCTTTGAAAGAAATGGTTTGATGATTAGTTTACCTTGAGAACAGGCACTACAAGGATAGTCACTTGGTGAAAGAATCTTTTGGTTCTTTAACGGATGCCCATGAGAATTCTCAATGATTCGACGCATCATTATTGACCCCGGATGCCCAAGACGATTATGCCAAAGCATAAATATATTTGGGTCAGAGCACTTCTGGTGCACTATAATATTTGTTTCAATTGTTCTCATAGTGGTATAATATAACCCAGAAGAGAAAATAGGCAGTTTTTCTAATATGAGTTTCTGGCCCGAAACCATTGAAGTAATATAAAGATATTCTTCACTGCCTTTATTGTTGGTTTCAATATGATAACCATTATGACGGATATCCTTAAAGCTGAGTAAATTCCTTCTAGATTTAGAAGAGTACAAAGCATCGTCAATATAAAGTTTTATTCCCTTGGGTAACATGATATTTGCTCTTCCGGAGCCTTCAATTAGGTTCGAAGAACCTGATATGGTATTGACATAAGCTTTGCTTAAGGATAATTGTTGAAAATATTTTTTATCTTTAAGGATTGTGTGCGTTGTTGCACTGTCTGCTAGACAAAAGTCTTCACCAATCATCTTGGAATTAAATCCATCAATAAGACGACTCATGCCTCTACATATATGAAAAATATAAATTAAACTTTATTATTTTAAGAGTAAAATAAAGCATAACAAGATAACATACTAAAACAAAGCGATAGTATGTTAGAAAGGAAATATGCTAATTGGTATGAACATTTCCATCACCAATCAAATGATCAATTTTTCCGTTAGCATCCTCAAAGAAATCAGAGACATCCAGATGGGTAATGTCCACTTTATTTGGGATATCAGAATAACCCATGTGATCTTCTGGATCACTGTGATGAGCGAAATTCATTTCAATTCCTTTCCCTTTTTCTTTTATAGAGGCTTGGTATAAGTCTACTAAATGTTTAGGCATACGACATGTACATTGCCAATGACCTTTCATACCACACCTAAGACATCTTTCTTCATGGGTTTTTGGGGGTTTATTTTGTAAACCTTGTCCATTTCCATGTTGTTTTGTTTCATTGTAATTCCCCTTTCGGTGGTAAGGTGTAGTATTCTTTCTTGGAGTATTTTGAGTACGTCCCCCTCGTTTCCTACCATATCCACGCCCACGACCATTATATCCTCTATTATTATCAAATGAGGTTCCATTCACTTCAGGGAATGGTGTTGAACCGGTCGGGCGAGACTGGTGATTTTTCAGCAAAAGCTCATTATTTTGTTCAGCCACTAGAAGACAAGATATTAGTTCAGAATATTTTGTGAACTTACGCTCTCGATATTGCTGCTGCAGGAGCACATTCGAGGCATGAAATGTAGTGTACGTTTTTTCTAACATGTCTTCATCAGTGATCTTTTCCCCACATAATTTTAATTGTGAGCTGATTTTAAAAAGTGCAGAATTATATTCGCTCACACTTTTAAAATCTTGCAACCTTAGATGCATCCAATCATAACGAGCTTTAGGGAGGATTACGGTTTTTTGGTGCTCGTATCTCTCCTTTAAGTTATTCCATAGAATCAGAGGATCTTTTACTGTAAGGTACTCAGTTTTTAATTCCTCGTGGAGATGATGGCGAATAAAAATCATTGCTTTTGCGCGATTTTGTGGGGATGCTTGGTTGCCATCTTTTATAGTATCTCCAAGGTTCATTGCCTCCAAGTGGATCTCAGCATCAAGGATCCATGATAAGTAATTCTTGCCCGAAATATCAAGGGCAACGAATTCAAGTTTTGTAAGGTTCGACATTATCTATAGGGAAGATGTAACAATATTAACAATTAAGTAAGTAAGCATTTATATCATGCAATGTTTTGATAAGAAATAATATATTCAATCTAAATTATTCAAATGTAAACTTGCAATAGGAATAAAAATTGACTATATGAAATATAATATAAATATATGTATACATTCCCCTTTTCTTTTATTATTATTTATTATTATTATTATTATTATTTTGTGTGAATAAATGAATAAGCATTTATATCATGTAATTAATCAATATGATATTCAATCTAAATTATTTAAATGTAAACTATAATCAAATAGTATACATAAAACTAACGTATATTTGTATACAAAGTGTAGAACATGTGTCAGATATGATTCTAATTGGTTAAAATAAAAGAACAATTGTAATGGAATTGCCTAATTTAATACTAACCGTATTTAATGATATTACTAGATATAATATGTCTAGCATAAAGCCCATAGGAGTTTTAATCCATTAACTAAATACTAAGGTTTTAAGCATTAATCAATGTGATGATAAATAAATAAGATAATACTATTACAAATTCATTAAGAAAAACTTACTGTGGATTGAAGTGTCACACAAATCACTTTTTATTGTGATAGATAAAGTAAAGACAAATTACTTTTAGAATTTGGCTAGAGTCTCGTGCTGATAACGTGTTATAAAATAAAGGAAATAATATGATAATGAGAATATATCTTTAAGTGGTCATCCACATGATGTATATAACTAATTGTATATGTATTGGTTTTGTTCCTCTTTACAAAGGAGATTACATATGTATATATAGCCTTCAAAGTGTGTGGAGTTACTTCTTAAGCATTAAGGCTATAAAGACAATCTTTAATAAATATGAACTAACATCTTTAATAAATATGAACAAACGTCACAATTAATATTTCATAACATATATATATATATTTGATTCTCTCTTACTTTCTTTTTCTCTCTCTACATTTACTTTGGCTCTTCATAAATGATTTGGGCACTCCATCATCTAATACTATTAAGAGGATTCATATCCTCATTTCCACTTTTTGGAACTGTAAAAAAATATCTCTCACATATTCAAATTTTCTTAATTTAATCACTTGTTTAAAATAATAATGTCTCTTTGAAATAAGGGTATAATAGTCACATCCCTATATAGAAAATTGTCTACTTCAGGTTTATGTTTCATGGTTTTTTTTTTAGTCTCCCTTTTTTATCTCTCATATCTCCCTTATCTACTCCACTTTCCAATTTCCCACTTCCCACTAATTTCAAAACTCCTCATTTTCCTAAAAATTAGCACATTATCTCTTAAAATAACTTCTACATTTAAAATAATCACAACTTCTTACTTCCACAATCCAATTTATTAAAACAAAAACTCACAAAATAGTAGCTATATTTTAACGTTAATGTTAACCTATAACATTATATTATTTCTTTTTTCTTTCCTTTTTAAAGTGTGTATTTGAAATGTATTAAAAAATAAAAGTGGTTAAAATAATTTGAAATCCTCTAACGTTAATTTACATATAACTTTTTCTTTTCTTTTCTTTTTCACATATTTATTTTAAATATATTAAGAAAATAAACGTGTTTAGATTAATCCCAAAAAAAAAAAAATTGGAAATATATCTATATCTCAAGGCAAAACAAAACATCCCTATGAATTTTGGAAAAAAAAAAAAATTCGCCTTCATCTTAGCCACGTTTATGATTTTTGTTTTTGTTTTTTTAAATATATCTATGTCTCCACACAATTAAATAGATAAGAGATAATTAAGACTTTTAAAATTAAGTTTCATTTTCTATCAAAAAAAAAAAAAAAGACTTTTAAAATCAAATTAAAAAAAACCCTTAAAAGGACCCAATAGTCACACACACCTCATTTTCCTAAAAATTAGCATTCTATCTTCTATTGTCCAAATTATGGCGAAAAAAATTTCATTATCCAAAACAAATAAAATAAATCCCACGTTTGAATTAAAACACTATCTCTTAAAAATAACTTCCACATTTGAATTATTATTTTTTTAAAATTCAAAATAATCACAACTTCTCATAAAGCTAAGTATTAAATTTTTGGCTGTTTGAATCAATTTGAATACCAAAAAATAAATCTTAAATAATTGGTTATAAATAGAAACCTTATCTTGAAGAATTAAATATTCGTATCATCTTTTCCCTTCATCTTCAAATAGTAACGTAGAGAAAATAGAAGGACATCATAGATGATGCATTAAATAAACGTGAGATGCAGTGCAATTTTTTTTTTTTTTTAAATAATGATGATAGGAAGTTTTATTGAATCGAAGCATTGAGACAAGTAAACAACGCATGCACAGAGAAAGTCTGAAGCAAGTCAGACCGGGTACGAAACAAACCCGAAAAACACTGACTGAAAAGCAATGTGCCAAAGACGACTTGTGACCCCTGTGAAGCAAAGTGAAAAGCTAATGGTTGAGCAAATCACAGGTCCAATGAAGCAGAGTGAAAAGCTATAATGTTTGAGCAAATCGAAAAGCTTTGAGCTCCCTTTAGAGGGAGAAATTATTCAATCCACCAGGTGAACCACGTCATCTATCCACCATTTCAATAATTAAACGTCACGTATGTTAATTTAATGACTCATCAATATTCACACAACCAACAAATAAGGAAAAGAACCAGAATACCCTCTCTTTCTCTCTCCATAGAGGGCACGACACCAGATGCAGTGCAATTTAATGCACTATGAAATTGCAATTTAAGCCATCAATGTTACTGATTTTGTATGTCTCTTTCTCTTTCTGTGTTGGGCTTTTCATGATTTCTTATTGTAACATTATGATATGAGAAAATTTGAAAATTAGAATTAGAATTCTCTTAAAATTTGTTATAATTTGTTATAGTTTTCTCCTCAATTAAACATAAGTTAAAGAGTATATTATCTATAATGATGTGCAGGTGCTTTTGTTGAAGTTATTTGTACTACTTCAATTGTTCCATAAAGTGGATTCCCTCCAACTAAGTAATTCTCTCTGTGTACCGAAATATCAATGCTTATTTATTAATTATTATGAGCATTTTTGTTAAATTGATTGTTTTAACACAAAATGATATAAAAAGCCTTTTCTTTATTGTTCTTATCAAAATGAATCCATCATTTTCTTTATACGGATTGGAATAAAAATATTCACTTCTTCAGTAAAACTTTATTTTTTTTCTTAGTCCAAGTAATTATGGATTTTTTTATAAAAATAAATCTGTAATGATGTTTTCATGGACCTTATCTATAAAAATTTATTTTAATGGGTGCTTATGATTATAGTTATAGTGTTATAAGTTTGAAATGTTGAAATAAATGCTACTAAAATTTATTTTTTGGAACTTAGGTTCCCAAATGGTTGAGAAGTTACATTTCAACCTTTAAAGTATTTCAATGACTATACGTTTGAGTTTAATATTATGTTTTCAATTGTCATTATTCTTATCACCACTCTTGATTTTCTTAGCACCATGCCATTACATGAAATATATAGGCTAGCAAACCATCATCGGGTTTTGCTAATGGGGAATTCATGATTAAATGGCAAAATCCCCCTTTTTTCTAATTATTTTAGTCTATTTTTGGCATGAATTCACAACATTCATGTTCTCATTTGGTCACCAAAGGGATGTGATGTGATAAGCAGCGAGATCTTTTTAAAGTTCATACCTTCTTTGAGTATTAGATACATAAAATTTTGGCAAAGTTTTAAAAAAGACTTGGGGTGATATATGTAAGCCAAAAAAGTGGGAGCCAAGAGGTTTGAGTTCAAAAGGTGCAAAGATATAAATAAAGCCCTACTTACAAAGTTAGGTTGGAAAATTTATGGATGTGAAAAGAGTACATTGTAAACTCTTGACTCGAAAATATTGTATTAGGCAGTAATTTTTTTTATGTATAAAATCAACTCCAACTTCTTATGTTTGGAAGTATATGCTAGATTGTAGAGATATTGATAATGAGTGTGTAACACATTAATGGAATTTAAAACCATTGCATTATGTCATAAAAGCCAAAGATTTTTTTTTTTTTTTTTTTTATGTAAAAACGACAAAATCGTGGAAGCTAAAGATGTGATCATTAGAGATTGAATACAAAAGGTTAAAATAGTAAATCTAAAAGATATTAATTCAAAAATCTTGGACATGTATAATTACTTGCGGTTCAAATTTAAAATGTTGTGTTTTATTTTTTTTAAAAAATGAACTCACATTTTTAACATTTTTTAATATGAAAAGATCGTTTATTGACAATGCAATCCTTAAATATATAGATATACTTAGTTAACATATTTGACCCTCTTTCTATAAAAGTTAAAAATACAAATAGTATTTTTCTTATTAAATTTTTTTCCTACTAACCTCAATTTCTATTATCATATGAACTTTTAATCAATATTTAATGTAGTGAATCATTCTACAATTTGACTTGATGTAATTTTTTGAGATATATTTTAATGTAAATTTATATTATTGGACAAATGCATTAACCTAAAAAAAAAAATGGGACAATATAATTTGCTAAAAAAATGTAAAAAACCTCTTAACACGCGCGAAACGCATGTGAAGAGGACAATATACTATTTTTTTTATTTGCTAAAATTTATCTAATACTATTTAAATGTTTTTTTATTGAATATTATTTAAATCTTAGATGCAAGGGATATATATAATTTTATCATTTTTACAACAAAAACAAAAATTGTCCAAGAAAATTGATACACTCTTTAATCTATGGACACCTTATCTCATAAAAATAAAAAAAAGAATTAAAAATATAAAATCTTCACACTACTCATTCATAGTGATTAATTTGTTCATTTTGCGTGTGAAAAGACTAGTTATTAACGTATAAATTGATCACTTTTCATCTCTAGCCAAACGAAACATGCCTATAAGCTACATGTTTCATTTGTATTCTCCAAAAAAAAAAAAAAGCTACATGTTTCATTTACGTGGAGTTGGGAACAATAGCCATCATCACAATTTGATACGTGTCAACTTTGTAGAAGTCATGAAATGCGGCAGTGATGTCACTGATGTGTGTGTATGACCTTTTGTTTTTACAAGTGGCGAATTGGACGGTGATCTGGGATCTTGTGATGAGGACTGCTGGTCCTTTGCTGGAGTGCCCAAATCGATAGGAGAAAGATTGGGGCCCGGACAGCACAATAAAGGCCATAATGACATAACATAAATGCCCTGGTGGGCCTCGTGGCCCGTGTGTGGGTCATATTTAGTTTTTTTTTTTTTTAGAATGGAATTAATGGATCATATTAGTTATGGATTTTGTTAATCAATCTCTTTAAATAATGATTAAAGAGTATTAAATAATTATATTTATGAAAAATAATAAATTTTTAATATTAAAATAATAAATAAAAATTTAAAATTTTTTAAAAATTATTTTTATATTAAATAAAAATATTAAATATTTCTTTAACTATTGTTCTAAAACACTTCATAACAGAAACTTTAGTTATTTACCGACTATTATCCCCATAAAGGACTAGATAATGTCTTCCCATGCTACTTCAAAAATTAAACTACTTTCCGCATGCTCAAGAATTTTTAATTATTTTATATATATATATCTTAATCTCGCACATTTATCCAGACTGGCAAGTAGCGAGGCAAGTCCTCCTCGCTACTGCAGACAGCTCCAAATCCAAAATCAAATCGTAAGGCATATCATTTGTAGGAAAAAACAACAATAGAAACACATCTTTTTAGGTTGCCGTAGTACTAGACTCCTACATCCCATTCTTGCTTAAGCAACAGCCATTCAATGACTCCAACAAGCAAATAATCTTGGATTTACAAAAGTCATTATTCTTTCTGAAAGCAAGTCCCTCCAGCAAATGTGGATAGGCCACCAACAAGAAAGCTGGCAGCTCCCACCAATTTTTGCAGACATCAATAACTTGATTCAGCTTTAAAGTATTCAACTCCAGACCTTCAAAGTCCCTATTGCACTCCTCTCAGAAGCCAAGGTCATGGCTTACTCGGCCTCTAAATATTTTGTTAATGTCACTTCTGTTGCCCCAAACTTTATTATGTAATTTTGTTTGCCAAGTATCAATATATATATATATATTTTGACAAATTTGTAACTCAATTTCAATGGAAATATTCAAAATTTAAATTTTTTCTCTACGAAATTCAATTTCAAAATTTAAATAAGTGGATCGTTTCTATTTTCAAAAAATTAAAAAATAAGTTGAATCAAAGGGACGGTCAAAGTATTGGTAAAAAGGAACTAAATTTTAATCTAAAATAATAAAGAATAATGTTCAAGACACAATTAATATATTTTACAATTTTTTTCAATTAGAAGCTGTGATTAATGAAAAAATATGAAATAGATTGTATTCATTCATATCTATTAAAAAACAAATGGACAAGAAATGAGTCAATGAGAATTCTCACCCCCATCTTGAAGTATGATGTTTTGAAGAACTCATGGACACGAATATCAGCTGTCACCATGAAAAAGATGTTTAAAACCATTTCAATGACATTAGCACCGATTCTAATGCAGAAATATCTCATAATTATAACCAGATAAAGTCAGTAAGCTGCTTCAAAGGCACCAATGAGACAATACATCTCAACTCATTTTTGAGACATTTGTCTAATAGGTACCCTCCTAAGCATACTTCGGACATCAATATATATATATATATATAATTAATTTAAAAAAAAAAAAAAAAAAAAAACCTTTCTCATACTGCCTTCTTTCAAATTCAAAACAAAACCATTTATAAATAACATAACTCGTGCAATGCACAGAAAAAACTCAATATAAATACATAATGTGTATATGATCAAAATATATATTTAGAATTATTTTATGGAAAATATGTTCCATAAAAAAAATAAAACTGATAATAACAAATTGATAAAATTGCACCAACAACAGAAAAATAAAAGAAATTAGGTAGTGTATAATAATTGAGAAAAAATGGTTATCTTTAATTGATAAAATAGAAAATAAGTTAGAATTAAACAAAAAATAAAATATTACCTTAATTCAATTGCTTCTTAGATCCCCTTGCAATCACATAAACGTACAAAAACACACAAAAAAGGAAAGAAAAAAAATCATGTTTGAAAAAAAAAAAAAAAAAAAAAAAAAAAAAAAAAAGAAGTAGAAGAACAAAACTTGTACTAGATTGCCATTGTTTAAAGCCCCTTGCAGTCATATAAATGTACAAAAACACAAAAATAAAAATAGATCATGATAGAAAAAAAAATAGAAAAAAAAAGAAGTAGAAGAACAAAATTTGTACTAGATTATCATTGTTTAGATGTTACATAAGTAGATTATGCAAGAATGAGGAACATTAAATTTAACTTGCTCTATTTATCTTCTTTAAATCAAAGAGTATGTCTGTTCACCAAATGATATCTTAAGTGATTGTTTACCAATCAATACCAATCTATCTATCTCCTTTTTATTATGATATTTTATTAAGATATCTTTTAGTAGTAAAAGACTTCTTTTAAAGATTTTGTCATTAAATTTTTCTATTTAAAAACTTTTTATTATGATATTTTATTAAGATGCCTTTTAGTAGTAAACAGCGTATTACTTGGGAATAGAATGAATAATAAAAGACACGATATTTGCAATCTTGTTGATTCAATGTTGTTCTTATATATAAGTACCTATTAGGGCTTTTTAATTAATCAGAATAACATGTGGAATGCATGGTACCATTGGAAGGTCATACACGGTCTCTTTTTATTCTATAAGTTTGCTTCGGAGGTTCCTTATGCAGATAAAAAACTCGGTACTGCCCAAGTACGACTACACTTAATTATAAGATAGAAAGAAAAAAAAAAGAAGTTAATTGTGCATGTCGGGAATAAACAAATTACATAGAAGCAGTACAAAGAGAAGTTAAAATATTTCCTCATGTTTGAGAAATTAATCACATGCCTTGAATCCCTTCAACTTTTACTTAACCAAAAAATAAAAAAAGTCACATAACCGGACAAATCTAGTCTTTTAATCTTCTTCTCTTTTTTTTCTTCTTCTTTTTTTTTTTTTTTAAAAAAAAAATAATAAAACACATGTTTAAAAAGTTGTTATTATTATTAGGATTATGAAGATGTCTTTTAGTAGTAGGTGTTTATTAGGACATTTTATGAAGATATCTTTTTAGTATTAGGAGATTTTAAAAAAAAAAAATTATTATCTATTTCTATAAGAGAATTATTTAAACTTGATAGTCATAAAAAAATTTAATTATGATACTATATTAAGATGTATTAAAAATATATATATATATATATATATCAAACGTTCAATACCTTCAATGACTATCAATATGTGTCATACACTCATATTCAACTTTGTATGAATCATAATTCTACTAAAAGATTTCTTTTAAAATATTCATGGTCATAATCATAAATCTACTTGAAGACTTCTTTTTAAAAATTAATTGTCCGATTACTAAAAGAGTTCCTAAACAAATTAAATTCCATAAAAAATAGTAATAGTCAAACACATATTTTTCTAAAAAAAATGTTTGGCAGGAAAGGAGATTTATTTTACACGTTGTTTTGTCTTTAAAAAAAAAAAAAAACTGGTGTTGATCATTAAATTGAACTAATCTAAGCCTTTCATTTTTTTTTTTTAAAAGAACTAATCTTAGATAAGTATATTTTATTAAGATATCTTTTAATTAGTAGTAGGAAATTTATTTTAAAGAATTTGTAATTATTTGTTTTAAATTTAAAAGAAAAATATTTTTATTATAAAGGCTTTTTGTAAAACAATATTTAGTCTATAAAATAGTATAATCACATACAATGGAAATTTTAGAAACAGAGAAAAAAGAAAAGCAAATGTATCAATTATAATTTGACTTGAATTTTTCTTTTATTTTCTGTTAATTATACCTACACCAACAAACATTAGAAAAGCAAATAAGTTTACGTAACCTTTCAATTTGCTTGAGTCTTTCAATTTATTTGGATCTCTTCTAACTCTACTTATAGAAAAACAAAGGACTTGCTTCCTTGAGTAAATTGGTTTTGCAGAGAAGACTATTGTTGTTTTTTCTATAACTAATTTGCAAGAGAAGAGAATAAATAATAAAACAGAGGTAGCGTTTCAAATAATATAACACACGCGTATAAAGCAGAGATTGTTAATTTAAAAAAATAATAATAATAAAACACGTTTAAAAAAGTTTTTATTATTATTAGGATTATGAAGATGTCTTTTAGTAGTTTACATGTTATTTAGTCTCTTTTAAAAAAAAAAAAAAAAAAAAAAAAACTAATCTTAGATAAGTATATTTTATTAAGACGTCTTTTAGTAGTAGAAAATTTATTTTAAAGAATTTGTAATTACCTGTTTTTATTTAAAAGGTTTTTGGCATGAAGTGAAATTAATAAGAACATAATTAAAAAATAATAATAAAACACATGTTTAAAAAGTTTTTATTATTATTAGGATTATGAAGATGTCTTTTAGTAGTTTACACGTTGTTTAGTTTTTAAAAAAAAAAAAAAAAAAAACCACCTAAAATTTACCAGAATATATAGTGAAAATATATTTTTTTTTAAATGAAGAAAAAACTAGGTCTCAATTCTGAAAACACCTAATTTCAAGTCCAAAATTAGATTTTTTTTTTTTTTTAAATCATAATTTTATTTAAATTTCATTGAGCACACCGTAAATGAATCAAAGGGAAAGATGGGAGACCTGTTTGACGGACTTGGTGATCAGCACCACCCTCAAACGAACCAATATTTATATGAAAAGTAATACGTACGTGTTTTTTTCGCTATGACCACAAATTACTTAATAAAATGATCTTGACAAAATTACAATCAAGCAACACTATAGACAAAAAATAGAAAACTAAATGCAGAAATAATAGAAAAGGAGAGAGGGGGGAGTTGAAGTGGACTTCCCTTCAAACTAAGATATCTATTGAAGCAGGTGTAATCTCATCTAGAAGAATAAGAAATTAGTTAGACAAATGTTTAGACATACCATATTAACCAGTTGTCAAAGTTTTTATAGCGCAGAATAGGCATAGCTCCGGATGGGATTAGGGGTCCTTGTCCTACTGTAAACCAAAAAAGAAAAAAATCATATATCCTATATCTGTTCCCGAATATAGCGATGAGAAAGTGGCAACAATACTAATACACGTAATTCTACAAGACCTACGTGGATACGATACTTCTAATAGATAAAATCTTACATTGATATAGGACAATATTTTTTTTATATAACGGTACACTATGTGATTATATTTGGAGTACTCTCTTATTATGTGTAAACCATGAAATAGTTCTTTGTAATCCTTTAGATATTTGTAAAAAATCCCACCATAGGAGCTTAATGAAAATTTCCTATACACAATTTTTTTTGTTCTTTTAAAAGTCTTCTTATGTTTACAGCAAGAGAACAATTTGAATTGAGGTTATTATAATAAAGGGAGGAGTGGATTAAGGAAAACACAAACACCCAATGTGCGCGAATATAAAACAACATTGGTTTTACTCTAATGACCACCATATGCCTAGAGGCCTGGAGCAGAGTTTGTGGTTGAGTCTACTCTACTGGTGTTTCACCGATAAGAAAAGGATGTTGCCACTTAAAGATTTGCCTTTATCTCTTTCATTGATTTAGTTATATAAGTTTTCTTATGAGTTTGTGTATGAAAATCTTTATTTTTTTGCTCGAAGTATATTAAAAGGAGGAAACAAACCCAACAAGGTCCACACTATAAACTGACAAAAAGGACGTGGCCCCCAGGATAAATGAAACTGAGAATATTTTGCAAACACATGGGGAGCACCGTTTGTAGTAAGCCTACCCCAGCACAGGTTTCAAAAAATAAGATATATTAGACAAAACATCAACAATAGCAATCATAACAGATTGGATCAATCATAAACAACTCTCCAAAGCATTAACAGCATCAATTTACATTCAGACTCAATAATAACATTAGAAAAATCATGTGGATCGTAAAAATCTGTGTTGTTTATTTTCAAATAGAATATGAGAATTCACTGTTTTAGAATCAGACAACACTATAGACCACAATTTTA
>BKZX01025628.1:0-14127 GCA_014362285.1 Fagus crenata | reverse complement strand
GAGAGAGAGAGAGAGAGAGAGAGAGAGAGAGAGAGAGAGAGAGAGAGAGAGAGTGTAAAGGAGGAAGTGGGAGAGAATGGAATTTCGAACGCAGATAGGGCTTTTACATGCTTAGTATATGGCTCTTGATGTGGGTTGGTATAATCAGATTGAGAGAGGGAGACAGAGAAAAACATATGATTAAAGAGGATATTCTTTCTTCTATTTTTATCTTTGGCTATCAATTAGGAGGACTCCAGCTTTTCACAGACTCTCAATACCTTACTTCTATTTGTGGCGCTTTCTTGCATTGGAGAAATGCACACAATGTCTCTCTTTCTCTCTACCTAATGCACATAGAAAGGCATATTAATTATTTGTGAAAATGTTCAAATTTTTTTTTTGGTACACTGTTAGTAAGATCCCTTTAACTTTTTTCACCAATTTAGTACTATAAAATTTGGTACTATTTTAATGTTTTTTTTTTTTTTTTTTTTCCACCAATTCTTTAAAAAATCATGAACTAAGACCTACTTTTATTCTAGTGCAATCAGACCTCTTCCTTTTTCTTTTAATGATTCGGCCAAAAAAACAAAACAAAACAAAAACATTAAAACAGATAGAGAATCAATAGAAAGGGTCTATTTTCTATAGTACTAAAATTGACATACTAAATTGACAAAAAAAAAAAAAAAAAAAAAAAAAGAAAAAGAAAAAAAGGAGTTAAGAATCTTACTACATCAAAATAAAAGTTCAGGGCTTGGATGCTCACCCATACTTCCCAGAATCATCTTACCTTGGCAAGAAGCTTTTGTATCTAGATGATTGATTCCCAAGACAGAAAAAAAAAAAGAAAAAAAAAAAAAATCCAACCCAACCTAACCCACCAACCCTCCAAACCCAATCCAAGGCATCAAGTTGGGTTGGATGCACGCCTCTACATCCCATAATCATCTCACCTTGGCGAGGAGCTTTTATACTTCCCAAGATAATACAGTAATCTCTTAAGAAATCATATTTGTTATATGTATGGGTTTAAAAACAGGACTGGACAAAGAACCAAAAAAGAGAGTGGTTCTGGGTTTCCTAGTCTAACCAAGGTTGGACCAGTGGTCAAACCGATATGTCATAATTAATTTATGGGTAAATTACACTACCTTCTTTTGAGGTATTGCGGAATGACAATAAATCTCAAACTTGAGCCGAAATGATAGTCACATTCTTTAGGTTTGATATAAAACTATCATAAGTCTTTCCATTACTATCCTTAACACAATAATATGTTTTTTAAAAGTATTTCTTTTACCAAACTTCTAACTAGAGAAAAGAGTGAGTCTTTTAAAAAAACAAAATCTTAAAAAAAAATAAATTTTTTTTTATTTATTAAGATTAGTAATGGAAAGACCTAGGACAGTTTGAGATTTATTGTCATTTCGCAATACCTCGAGGAAGAGTAGTGTAATTTACCCTTAATTTATTTAACAATTTTAAAAATGTATAAATATATTATAAGTTTATAACATATAATATTGCTAAAAATATCTAAAACATTTGAATAAAGTTTATGTGAGTTTTATATTAAGAAAATAAAAATACCAAAAATAGAACCAAACATATTAACATTACAAAATTTGATGGGCTTTTAGAACTTGAGTTTAGCAAGTGGGCTTGGTATGGGTTCAAACTGAAAAGAGCCTCGGCTAGAAGTAAATGAATTGCATTGGACTTATTAGAAAGTGGGCCAATAGTTCTTTAGGTGGGGTATTGGGTTTAGATGGGTGTATGATGTATCTTTAATGAAATCTTACTAGCCAATAGGATTTCATTAAGAAAATGCCACCTCGCCCCTATCTCATCCTTTCCCTTTTTATCCTTTATCTCATGGTTCATCAAATTCTTTATAAACAACCATCAAAGCACCAGAATGCTCTTCTCCCCCCCATCAGGCACATGACTAAATGTTATTCCTAAAGATCTTGGCATCCTAGCTCAAAGTGAACACAACACCTTCTTTAATGGAATTAAGGAATCAATCTTACATCAATATCTGTTGCAAATCCTTTTCACCAGTCACTTATATCTCACTTTTTCTTTCTTCACTTCGGCCCCATTCCTCCTCAATGAGACTCCACATATCTTTTCTCCTTCATTACAAATTACAATCGACTTTAGAACCAATTAAATCGGTCCGGATATCTGTTTTTTATGATTTTTTAATTTTTTGTTTTCCATATAACTAGACCCGCTATGGTGACAGATTTACAGTTGAATCGGCCGATCCTGTTTGATTTTTAAAACCATGGTTAAATGAAAAAATGAAGGGGAGGAAGGGATCTATAACCTTGAAATTAGATATGAAAAGGCAATAAGTATACAATCACAAAAAATTTCACAACTGTCGAGCTAGCAAGTTGTTAATGATAGATAATAAAGTGGTATCGGTGATGAGTGAAATTTGTTTATTTTTAAGCATTACTCATAAATAAAAAAAATGCCTATAATTTAATGGAATGGTACTTCTTGCTAGAATTGATCAGATATTTAGGCTTCTATGACCACTGGATTTACATGATAAGAAAATGCATCTCCACTCCCTCGTTCTCAATCCTATTGAATGTTATACCTAATGGGAATGTTGATGCCCCTAAGGGGATTAAGGTAAAGGGGATACTTTGTCTCCCTTATTGGGCTAAGGTCCATTCACGTCTACTCAAAAAAGTTGTTTAGGGATTCTCACTAGTTAGGAGTAATCATAAAATTAGTTTTCTCCAATTTGTAGAGTCTCCACACTTTTGACTTTAGGTAAGAGTTATATGCAACCATGATTCAATATTTCAACATGAAGTAATGTTTTTTCCTATCACATAAGTAACAAATCTCATCATAAATTTAATTAATAGAACCCACTATTATGTACGAGAATGGATTATTACTTCGAAAATACTGAAACTTGTAGTCGATGGTTAAGAGAAAAGATTTATAAGTAACTTTATACCTACGTGATATAAGCAGGATAAACAAAGAAAGGCAAACAGATTCCCAATCTAATTGCCTAAATGAACATACCAAAATTTAATATTGGTATTGCCTCATATTTGAAATCTTGTAATTCTTGTGCTATTGCATGTTCTTAGGCAATAATTATCTCATGTGTCATGATTTTTTAATTTTTACTTTTTATATGACGAGGATTCATATAAAGATAAGATCTTTCGAACCCACCCGTAGGTGATAAAACTTGGATACATGATCTCACCACCGGGCGCCCCCCCCCCACCGCCCCAAAATCTTGTATCAGGTAAAAATGTATTATCCCTCTTTGAGTATGTGTATCCCACTCTGAGTATGTGTATGCCATAGTCATATCAGACACACTATGAAAGGGAATATATATATATATATATATATAAATAAATTTGGGAGAGTAAACACAACAGAATATGGTACCGAATGAATGCTAATCTTATGATATCCAAGAAAGCACATATGTTACATTGATAATGACATAAATTAAAGATATGAACATATAAGACCAATTAGAGGGGGTAAACAGAGTGCATGCGTTTTAATTTTAAACATGCAGCACTTCCAATCTAGCTAGAGACCATGCTGACAAACTTGCCAGTTGTGACGTTACAGACCTAGTGTCTCCCATTGGCAAATGCACTTATGCACATCCAAATTTTTCAAAAGTTAAAATTCAATTGAAATATAAAGCTTGAGAATGTGAAATATTTTTACATATTCTTTTATAATGACTTCATAGAATGACTTACCATGCCATAATCTGTGACTATCATTGAAACATAATCTGAAGGAGTTGCATCATAACTGCCAATAACAATCCAAATAAGAAGTTCAAGGTCAGTTAGAAAAATGTGTCACTTGGGCTGCCTATCACCTAAATAATCCACACTTACATCAGATTCAGAAATTGCAAATTCTCACTGTTAGTGCAACCATCCAAATAGTTGATGTCCTCTCCACCAGGAACTTTTGAAATGGCATCTGGATCACTTGCAAGAGATGAAACAGACACAGAGATACACAAAGGCAATCTTAAATTGAAAGCACTCTCAATATCTAAAACTGTAGAGATGCATACCAAGCTCATTCGAGCATATTGAATCAAGTTGTACCCTTTCGTGAAATTTATATGCCTCACAACATACTAAGACTGGTACTCAAAATTCTTGGGCAACCATAGCAACAGGGACGTAGCCAGGATTTTACATGAGTAGGGGTCGGTGTATCAACTAAATTTTTTTTCGTGAAAATCCAAAATAGTATCCATATGGTATTAACAAAACATCAACAACTAGAAAGATTTAAAATATTCAATCAAAAGAAAAAATACAAAATAACCATTCTTAATACATTACAATGCTTTTTTCAAAGAAAATAAAAGTCGGCGCGTTTTCACATTACTGAAATCATCTATAATTGAATCTGTACTAAACGACTGAGTAATTTCCCTTTCAATGTACAAAAGCATGGAGTCTGTTAAAAAATCGTCTTCCATTTTGTTGCGAAGCCTAGTTTTGACGATATTCATAGCTGAAAATGCCCGCTCTGTAGTTGTAGTAGAAACTGGAAGAGTAAGTACAAGAATAATCACTCTAAAAACAAGTTGGTAGGCTATTAATTTTTTTGTCCTCACCAACCATTGACACAATTCAGAAATGCTTGACAAACTTTCGAATTCTGGATGCCGAACTACATTATGCTCAAAATGACAAAGTTCTGTTTCCAAAACCTCTTTTTCATGCTCCGTGAAGTCTTGCGGATAAAACTTAGTTACCAACAAACAAATATCATTGATTCTAAAAGATTGATGTGCTTGATAAGGATCTAGAGCTGAACTAAGCACAAGTAACTCTACTGCATGCTCATTAAACCGATGATTTAGTTCTTGCAATTGAGAATCTATTGCAGCACAAAAAATATCCACTCGATAATGATGCTCAATTGTAAAGTCATCTTGCTGATGTCGAGCTAGACCTCGTCTATCAACATAACGAGCAGTCATATCCGGCACATCTATGGATCTTAACTCACAAAATGATATCACATTGGTAAGTAAGTCATCCCATTTATTATCTCTGAATGTTTGGATAAGTTCTTTAGTAGATGAAACAAGACGCATTGCAGTTAAAATATCTTGAGTCTAGCACTGAAAAACTTGACAAAGTTTATCACTGAGCTCCATAGTTTTTTTCATAAGATGCAAGATAAAGACAAATTCAAATGAAGTTAAGGTCTCATAAGCTGTGTCTGCTTCTACCTGCCGTGAAGAAGTAGATCCTTCCTTAATGATTTTGAGCAAAACTTCACATGTTGGACTAAAGATCTTTATCAAGCTAGAAATTGATCTAAAGTGAGAACTCCAACGAGTATCTCTAGCTCATTGCAAAGTGCACTTCTGATTAAGTCCCCTTCTAGTCTCAAGCTCATCAATATCAATCAAATATGCAAATTCAGCATCTTGAGCAAGTTTCAATTGCTCATTACGCTTACATGAAGCACCAACAATGTTGATAATGAAAGCCAACCGATCAAAAAATTTACCAACAGGAATAACTGCTTTTGATGCTGCTACTAATGCCAATTGTCAACGATGTGGAAAACAATGGATGTAATAAGCATATGAACAATCATGTGAAATCAAAGCTTGTAATTCATTTGACTCACCTCGCATATTACTTGCACCGTCGTATCCTTGCCCCCGGATATTTTGAATATCTAGATTATAACGAGATAACAAAGAATATATCTCTTTTTTTAGGGTTAATGCCACAGTGTCAGAAACATGAACAACCCCAAAAAAGCGTTCTCGCACAAAGCCATCATTGTCAACAAATCTTAAAACTACAGCCATTTGTTCTCTCACTGACTCATCACGGGCTTCATCAACAATTATGCAAAACTTTGCATCACCAATTTCTTCACGAATTGCATTCATCACTTTCATTGAAAAAACATGTAGAATTTCTTTTTGGATTTGTGGTGATGTGTATGTCGCATTTTTTTGGAGCTTTTGCTATCACTTCAGCAACCTTTTTATCATATGAAGCTACCACATCCAATATTTCAAGAAAGTTTCCACGATTGACTGAAGTAGAGCTTTCATCCCGACCTCTAAAAGGAATACCTTGCAATGCAAGCACTCGAATAACATCAATTGAGACCTTCAACTATAGCCGATTATTTGCAATTTCAGTATGACATTGTTTGTTCAATACCTTGTCTATATGCTGAGGTTGGTTATCAAATCATCCATTCTTTGCTCGGCAACTCTATGAGATGAATTAAAATCCTTCCCTTCATGAGACAAAAAAGCACATTTTGTTCCATTTCTAACTTTCTTCCAACTTCTAAATGTTAGATATTTAATATCTAATAGGTTGTAATTCAGATCCAGTAGATTGGATTTGTATCCAGTAGATTGGATTTGACAGTTTTGAAAGTCTGGAGTTTCTGCCCAATCCAATCTACTGGACCACAAATCCAGTCGACTGGATGACATGTACTTGGCTGATCCAGTCGCCTGGATTGGTGGTCCAGTCGACTGGATGTCGTGCCTAGGAGTTTCTGCCTGACTCAGTCGCCTGGACCACTAATTCAGGCGACTAGATCTCGGCAGTTAAGGCAGTTAATGACTGTTAAAGGCTGAAATGGTGCTTTTCAAGGTGACTCTTGACTGTTATACCTTGAAATTAAAAAGGAATTTCGTGTTCAATTAATATATGCAAGAAAACAATATGTTCTAAGAAGTTCTAAAGAATTAATTGATTTTGCTATCATTAATTCTTGGCTTTGTTGTATCCTGGAAACTAATTTGCTTGAACCCTTAGCAATCTCTGAGGAGAGGGGGCAAATCTAGTCTTAAAGACAACGATTTATAGTGCCTCAAAGCCTTTTGTTCTCCTTTGATTTCCCTAAAATTCCTAACAATTTTAAGACTAGATTTCTGCAAATGGAAGGAGAGAAGATGGCTTACAAGATGATGAATCAAGATTTTGTGAAGTTGGATAAGTTTGATGGTTCAAACTTCATCCGTTGGCAAGACAAGATGAAGTTTCTTTTGACTGCACTGAAGATATTTTATGTTCTGGACCCCAATTTGCAGCCAATTCCGGATCCTACTCCTGAAGACACTAAACAATTGAAGCAACAAAGAATCAAGAGGGAGGAAGATGAATTGGTGTGCAGGGGTCACATTCTGAATACACTATCCGACCGGTTGTATGATCTTACACAACCATGACTTCTCCAAAGGAAATCTAGAAAGCACTAGAGACTAAATACAAAACGGAGAAGCAAGGTACGGATAAATTATAATTCAGAAGTACTTTGATTTCAAAATGATGGATAATGTTTCTGTTTTGGACCAAATGCATGAGTTACAAATTCTGGTTCATAAGTTAAATGATCTATCCATCAAGATTCCAGAATTGTTTCAAGTGGGAGCAATCATTGCTAAACTCCCACCATCATGGAACAATTATAGGAAGAAGCTTCTGCACATGGCAGAAGGACTTACCTTAGAACAGATTGGTACACACCTTCGAATCGAAGAAGAGAGTCGAATTTGTGAGGGTAGCAATTCTGTGTCTAAAGTAAATGAAGGGACTGTTAATTATGTTCTAAATGGTGGAGTTGGAAGTAGTAAAACTAATAAGAGTTTCAGGCCAAACAAGAAAATTGTAAAGAAGACTAATTCCAACAAAGACAAGAAAGGTAGGGCCTGTTTTCATTGTGGAAAGAAAGGTCACTACATCCGAGAATGCAGATTCTTGAAGAACCAAATGAAAGAAAAGGAACTGAACACAAGTGAGGCAAATGTTGTTGATGAGATTGTGGCCATGGTGAGTGAAATGCAAATCGGTATGATTACCAAAGTGCATATGGCTAATGCAGCAGAAAATTCATCTGAGTGATGGTATGATTTTGGTGCAACAGTCCATGTGTGCAACAACAAGATGCTGTTCAAAGAGTATGTGGAAGCGGGCAATGGGTTAGAGGTCCTAATGGGCAATCATAACACCGCTAATGTGCTTGGAATAGGAACTGTGGAGCTGGTTTTGAGTAGTGGAAAGAAACTCAAACTCACTAATGTGTATCGTGTTCCTGATATTAAGAAGAACTTGGTTTCAGCTAGTTTATTGTCTAAGAATAGTGTAAAAGCTGTCCTTGAGTCGAACAAGCTTATTTTATCTAAGTTTGGTGTATTTGTTGGAAAGGGTTATTCTTGTAATGACATGTACAAACTCAGTTTGATTATTAATAAGAATGATGTTGCTTGTGCTTATATTGTGGATTCTTCTCTATTGTGGCATGCTAGATTAGGACATTTAAATTTCAAGTACATGAAGTATATGTCAAAGCATGGGCTGATATCTTATAAACAAGATGTGCATGATAAGTGTGAAATATGCATTGAATCTAAGATAAGAAAGAAGCCATTTCCATCCACTAATAGAGATTCACAATTGCTAGAATTAGTTTATTCTGATGTATGTGAATTGAATGGTATTTTAACTAGAGGTGGAAAACGTTACTTTATCACTTTCATAGATGATTTCTCTAGGTATACTTATGTCTATCTAATGAGGAATAAAGATGAATCCTTTGATATGTTTAAGAAGTATAAAACTGAGGTTGAAAATCCAAAGGATAAAAGAATTAAAATTCTTAGAAGTGATAGAGGTGGTGAATATTTTCCACAAGAGTTTACCATTTATTGTGAGGAAAATGGACTAATTCACCAAAGGTCAGCCCCTTATACACCCCAACAAAACGGCTTAGCTGAAAGAAAGAATAGAACACTAGTTTGACATGTTGAATGCAATGATAGTAAGTGCAAAGCTACCTTTCAACTTGTGGGGTGAAGCTTTGCTAACTACATGTCATGTGCATAATAAGGTTTTATCTAAGAAAATTTAGTCATCTCCATATGAGTTATGGAATGGTAGGAAGCCTAATTTGAATTATCTTAAGGTGTGGGGGTGTATAGCCTACTTTAGAGTTCCAGATCCTAAAAGAACCAAGCTTGGACCTATAGTTATAAAGAATGTGTTTGTTAGTTATGCAGTGAATTCTAAGGCTTATAGATTGTTGGATTTAAGTTCCAACACTATAGTAGAATCAAGGGATGTGGAATTCATTGAGAACAAGTTTATTAATGATTCTCAAATAGAACCAAAACAAACACAGGAATCTGACTCATTGGTTCATGATTCTCTTTGTGGAAACAAGAGAATAGAACCAAGTGAACAAAGGAGAAGTCAAAGGGTAAGAAAAGAAAAGGATTTTGGTTCTGATTTCATTTCATACCAAGTAAATGTTTACCTTGTAGAAGGAAACAGAGAAAAGGTCCTTAGCAAGCTTCCTTTTGTAGGAAACGTGGAAGAAGATCCAAGTACTTATAGTGAAGCTATGGCTTCAAGAGATGCAGCCTTTTGGAGAGAAGCTGTTAATGATGAGATGGACTCAATATTGTCCAACAATACTTGGGTCCTAGTGGATCTTCCTTTAGGTTCTAATACCATTGGTTATAAATGGGTATTTAGAAGAAAATTTAGGACTGATGGAACTATCCAAACCTTTAAAGCAAGGTTAGTGGCTAAAGGATTTATGCAAAGGGAGGGAATAGATTACTTTGATATCTATGCACCGGTTGCTAGGATTATATCTATTCGTGTGCTAATAGCACTTGCATCTATTTATAAGTTGGTGGTACATCAAATGGATGTAAAGATAGCTTTCCTAAATGGAGATTTAGACGAGGAGGTCTATATGGATCAACCGGAAGGCTTTGTGCTTCCTGGAAGTGAAAAGAAAGTCTGTAAGTTAGTTAAGTCATTGTATGACTTAAAATAAGCACTTAAACAATGGCATGAAAAGTTTGATACCGTTATACTAGCTAATGGTTTCAAATACAATGGAGCCAACATGTGTGTCTACTCTAAGTTTACTAGTGAGTATGGAGTAATTGTGTGCTTGTATGTGGATGATATGCTTATCTTTGGAACAAACATGTTAGGTGTATGTGAAACCAAGAAGTATTTAGCTTCGGTGTTTAAGATGAAAGATCTTAATGAAGTAGATACTATCTTAGGGATCAAGGTTAAAAGACATAGTGAAGGTTATGTACTTTGTCAAAATCATTACATTGAGAAGGTGCTTATTAAATATAAGCATCTCAATGTTAAAGAGGTAAATACACCGTTTGATTCCAACTATAAGTTAGTTGAGAATACTGGAAGGGCAATTGCACAGCTCGAGTTTGCTAGTGCAATAGGAAGCATGATGTATGCCATGCATTGTACAAGACCAGATATAGCCTTTGTAGTAAACAGAATTTCAAGGTATACTAGTAACCCTAGTGCAGAGCATTGGAAAGCCATTGCAAGAGTCCTTGGTTATTTAAAGAAAACCAAAGATTTAGGACTTTATTATTCTGGATATCCAGCTGTGTTAGAAGGATATTCAGATGCTAATTGGGTGACTAGTGTAGGTGACAATAAGTCAACATCTGGTTGGGTATTCACTCTTGGTGGGGGTGCAATATCATGGACATCTAAAAAGCAATCTTGTATCTCTCATTCAACTATGGAATCTGAGTTTATTGCTTTGGCTTCGGCTAGTAAAGAAGCAGAATAGCTAAGGAACATGTTATATGATATAGAGTTGTGGCCACAACCGATGTCAGCCATATTTATTTACTGTGATAGCCAAGCCACGATGTCAAAAGCATACAGTAAAATCTATAATGAAAAGTCTAGACATATTAGTCTAAGACATGAGTACGTAAGACAGCTAATAGAAGATGGTGTAATTTCTATTGTCTACGTAAAGTCAAGTGGAAATCTTGCTGACCCGTTTACCAAAGGTTTATCTCGAGATATGGTAAGGGTAACTTCCATAGGAATGGGACTAAAACCTTTCTAAAAGAATCACCAACAGTGGGAACCCAACCTTGAGTAGATTTACTTGAAAAGGTTTAAAGGGTAATAATAAGCTGTTGATTTGTGATTAGTAAGAGCACTAAAACTTGTGTCCCATTCAGGATGGAATAGTGCAGTCTGTTACGTTAGGAGGATGAGTTTTTTACTCTTAATGAAGTTCAAATCAAGTGATGTCTGTGTAACAGGGACATAAAGAAGGAACTTCACCTTTGTGAACATAGGAGTGGTGCCGCTTCTAAACAAGAGTTAAGGTTTTCTCTTGTAAATGTTCACTAAACCAGGTAGAGCACAAGGCCATTTAAGTGCTAAACTATAGGAGAACTTCTAATGTTAAAGATCATTGCTGTGTGTGTGTTATTTTCGGTTTTAAGGAAAAGAGTTTTGGTTTAAGCGAATGAGCCACCAACAACTTTTTTGAAACTTTGAAGTAATTACACTAGGAGAGGGTTAAGTTGAAAGACACCTTCTTTGATGCATAAGCTTTGTGTGTGCTGTAGACTGAACAAGAAATATTACAACCTAGTGGGGGATTGTTAGATATTTAATATCTAATAGGTTGTAATTCAGATCCAGTAGACTGGATTTGTATCCAGTAGATTGGATTTGACAGTTTTGAAAGTCTGGAGTTTCTGCCCAATCCAGTCTACTGGACCACCAATCCAGTCGACTGGATGACATGTACTTAGCTGATCCAGTCGCCTGGATTGGTGGTCCAGTCGACTGGATGTCGTGCTTGGGAGTTTCTGCCTGACTCAGTTGCTTGGACCACTAATTCAGGCGACTGGATCTCGGCAGTTAAGGCAGTTAATGACCGTTAAAGGCTGAAATGGTGCTTTTCAAGGTGACTCTTGACTATTATACCTTGAAATTAAAAAGGAATTTCGTGTTCAGTTAATATATGCAAGAAAACAATATGTTCTAAGAAGTTCTGAAGAATTAATTGATTTTGCTATCATTAATTCTTGGCTTTGTTGTATCCTGGAGACTAATTTGCTTGAACCCTTAGCAATCTCTGAGGAGAGGGGGCAAATCTAGTCTTAAAGACAGCGATTTATCGTGCCTCAAAGCCTTTTGTTCTCCTTTGATTGCCCTAAAATTCCTAACACTAAATCCATCTACCGTGAATGCATTTTTTCTAGGATTCCCAGATGGCTTATGAAATAGAAAACATGGGAGACAAAATGCTGCATCTTTCGCAGGAGAATATTCAAGCCATTTTGGAAAGAGATCGTACCAAGTGTCTTGAAAGCTAAGACGATACTTTTCTAGTCCAGATTTTTTATATGCAGACAATGTGGGTTGGAAAACACCATAGTTATGGTAAGCTCGTTGGATTTCATCACGTTGATTAACATGATAATCCCATATTTGTTGACGCAATCCAAGATCCCACTCCAACAAACTAGTATCAATTTTTTGAAATTTTGGATGAGGATTTTCTTGAATTGGGATATCAACATTTTCTGGAATTGGAATTTTGATATTCCTTGGAATTGGGATGTCGGCATTAGTGGTTGGCAATGTTGCATCACTAGCCGTGGCTTCTGAATTATTCAAGTTCTTTCTTTTGAAAAAGTGCGTTATTGTAGTTGATTTACTCATAATCTACAAATCAAATAGAAATTATGTTTATTTTGTGCACTACATCATTAGTACATATTATACAGTTGTTAAACACAATAATTTTGACACCCATAATTAATAATCAAATACTTACACAGAGCACTCAAGTAATTTAGCAGCAATTAATAATCAAATAGTACACAACACTCAACTAAAAAACAAAAACAAAAAATACATTGAGATATGAGAAATTGACTAAAAAGTAAAGACTACATAGAGAGAAACAAAAAGGAAGAAACAGTGATGGACTGATGGTGACTATTCACTAAAAATCTAAAATAATTGATTTGAGTGAGTGGGTCACAATGAGATCAGTGAGCTAATTTTTATTGACCCGTGATCCGTGACTATTCACTAAAAGAATCTAAAAATCAACCCACATGTGCCCAATTCGGCCATTCCCAATTCCCAAGTATATTAACACAGACTTAAGTCTTAACTCTAACAAAAACTTGAGTAGTTGAGTCATTGAGTGAGAGAGAAAAGAGTAAAGTGAGGTGAGAATGGAATCTGAGAGACAAAGAGAGAGTAGACTCACCAGTGCGACAGTGCTGATTGCCGAGAGTCTGAGATGTGGGCTGCGAACGGACCGTGAGCGAACGGCGAGATCGGTGAGATGGTGGCACCGTCTAGCAACGAACGGACTGTGAGCGAACTAGCAAAGCGATGAGCCTCCAGGCGAAGCCAAGTCCATACCTCCGGCAGCCTTCAATCAGTTCATTACCTCCGACTCCGGCAAGTCCGTAACTCACTAACCTAAACCCTAGATCTTGCTTCTTTTTTCATTTTTTCTTTTTCTTTTTTCTTCTACTCGGTTTGGCCACCGTCAGTAACTATTTAATTTTTTTTTTTGAATTTTATATATTAATACATTTTCTGATTTGTTGTAATTTTGACTTGGGCTGATTTATATTTATTTGTTGCTGTTGTTGTTGTGATTTGGGCTGATTTGTTGGGATGATTTTGACTGAGTTGTATATTTTTATTTTTTATTTTTGGATTTGGGCTGATTTGTTGGGATAATTTTGTCTATTTCTTTTTTGGGGCTAATTTCTGTGGGAAGGGGCCAAAAATTGTGTTAGTAAGGGCCCAAAAATTATTTGAATGGGGGCCAATTATTTTTTTATCCCTACTCTAGCCTTTTTTTTGTAGAGACAGCAGGGGCCATGGCCTCCTTTGGTCCCCAAGTGGCTCCGTCTCTGCATAGCAACACATGCAGTTCCAACTCTTGAGTAAACTGTTCCATTAGATAATACTGATGAAGCTCCCGGAAAAACTTTAGTAACTTCATGCATGATATAAGAAATGGCATTTCTATTAGCGTAAGTACAACTAAGGTCCCTTCCCACCAACCTACGAAGTAAAAGTTGCCCCTCAAGCTTTGGCCGAGAGTCCACTACTACAACATGGAACTGTTTGCCAAGCTCATGGGCATGAAATAGAATCATCTCAACTGCAGAAGATGACCCATATGTAAGAAGAACATCATTATCCCTGATTTTTGTAATAGCATGCTTGACTATCACCTTGTCTGCAAGTATAATCTTCTCATTTA